>JAVQJD010050125.1:0-25552 GCA_036023655.1 Nannoperca australis
AACACCAAACAAAAAACCCATAAGTACAAAGTTAAATAACAAAAAGATTTAAAAGAGCAAGTAAGACGAGCGGAGCGATTGTATCGGGCTGCACGCACTTACAAGCGCATGCGCACACGGGGGGAATGGGGGGAAAAAAGATAAATCAACAGATTATCTATATTGAAATAGTAAATAAAATCAATAACCATTATTAAATTATCATTGTGATCCATGTTAAGGTTTTTCTGCTTGCTGTTTTGTTTATTATTTGACCTTTAGACCCACCTAGCTTTCAATCCTACCCTGTGCACCTTTAAATACAATAAAGCAAGTAAACTCTCGTCCATACTTTACACACTACATTGCCGTGGGCACATTATCCATATATTAATCTAATATATGAAGTAAACCATGAACCTTTGCAGACCAACAGTGATGCAAATGACGTGGAATTTCATTGATACTCACGCTGAAGTCAGCATCCTCAGCCCTCAGATGGTCGGCAATGTAGTGCACCCCTTCCAGAGCGCGCATAACACTTGGTGAAAGCAGGAATGTTGAGTCCGATACTGTGTTATCGACTTTAGTTGGCTTCTGAATGGGATTGACTCTTGCCCCCATTAACTGTCTGTTTGTCCCTGCGGCCCCCTCCTGTCGGTTCTGGATGTTCTGTGGGTTTTTCTGTGGTTGTGGAGGAGTCGACCCTGGAGGTCTGGGCGAAGGAGGACGGAAGGAGAAATATGACGTCAACGTTCCCAGCTCTAAATCCTCACAACTGCTTCTCTCAGGGTCTTCTGACGTGGTCCCATCTCTTAACCAGTTAGCCGAGGTGCTGAGGCAGTCGCCAGATTTGTACCCGGCTATCCGGCCCTGCCGCCGATCCACCACTGCCTCCTGCTGGAGCAGCAAGAGCCTGCGACGCCGGCCGTCCGGTAAGGGCCGTCGCATGAACAGCCAGCGTGGGATCAGATCCAGGAACACGGAGTGGACCCAGTGGGGCATCTTGTGAGTGCTGGGAGAGCGATGGTGCACGTTGAGCACAAATACAGTGATGACGATGGAGAGGGTGACGAAAATCATAGTGAAGAGGAGGTACTCACCAATGAGCGGGATAACGAGGGATGTGGACGGTATGATCTCCGTGATGAGGAGAAGGAAAACAGTGAGGGACAGGAGCACAGAGATGCACAGGGTGATCTTCTCACCACAGTCTGAGGGTAGATAGAAAACCAAAACAGTGAGACAAGAGATCAGCAAACAGGGGATGATGAGGTTGATGGTGTAAAACAAGGGAAGCCTTCGAATTATGAAGAAGTAGGTGATGTCTGGGTAGATCTCGTGGCAGCAGTCGTATTTCTTTGTGTTGTATGTTCCCACAGCATTGATGATGGCCCATTCACCGCTCTCCCAGTAGTTGTTCAGGTCCACCGTGTTCTCAATTCGCTCCAGGTCAATCTTGGCCTTGTCATACGTCCAGGAGCCAAATTTCATTTTACAGTTCTGCTGATCAAAGGGGAAGAAGGTGACGTCGATGCTGCAGGAGCTCTTGTAAATGGCAGGAGGGACCCAGCGAACTTTACCATTGTGGAATAGGTGAGCTTTCGTCATATGGGTCACAGCAAACTCACCGTCAGCGCTGGAAAAGCAAAAGTTGGCATATGAGTGATGGTGACAAAGGCTAAAATACCAGAAAAACACTCGTATCCTGCGGTGTGAGGAGTTCTAATACCCCCTTTTGCTGAGAAAAATAATAATCTTCCCTCCTTTCATCTTTAACGGTGATAATAGCTTCTCCTGAAAAGGTAATGATGAGTCCTTATCATTTCATCAGTTTCACACCTTTTTTAATTTCACTTAGAGATTGTGATTACACTGGCGCTATGGAGCAGAACTCCATCATCAACCGCCGCGGTTTAATCTCCATGAGGTGAATTTAGGAGAAGGGAAAGGTTTCTTAAAATCGATTTTACAATAGATTCACATTGTTGTTTTCATTTTCAAACAAATAAACTGCATCAACAGACGCTCAATACAAATAAAGTTAATAGAAATGTTTAACATAGCTTACAATTTGTGACAAGAACTGTTGACTTAGAGCTGTCTTCAAAAGGAGCTAAATGTTTTATGAAGTCCACCAGATGGCGCCATCTACATACCATACACCATCCAGTAATGAGGCATCAATTTAGTCAGACTCTTCCCTTAAATTTCTCTCACTGTCACTGTAGCATGTTAGGAAATTAAGTTTTAGCATTACTCAGTGATGGTTTTCTTTATCTTTTATGTGAGTAAACTAAATGCCTTTTAGTTTTAGACTGGTGATGGGACAAAACAAAGGCAGCTTTAACTCAATTATTTCCATTGCTCTCAGTTTTTTCTGACATTTTATAGACTAAACAATGAACAATTAATCATGAGAATGATTGAGAGAATATACAATAATAAAAACAACTGTTATGGCCTAAGATTAAGGTTCTTTTTTACTGTTATGTTAGTCTCATATCACACTTACTTGTTGTAGAGGACAATGTCTGGTACCCATATGAGCTCAGATGGCACTCTTATGGACGTCACATTGTCATAGTCCGATGGTCTCCAGCGAAGTTTGTAGTCATTCCACTCCTAGGAGATACAAACAATGAGATTGAGATGTTTTGGCCTTTACTTGATTGACATTCAAAGCTTCATAAACTCATAATAATGTATATAATGTTGTCAAATGAGCACTGTAGAGGTAGGTTATCATATTCTTAACACTGTAGATCACCACATCGCCTAGTAGAGAAAAACATTCTGACCTGTTTAAGCCACACATTGGTTGTCATCATTTGGTTCTTCTCATCCTAGCAGACAGACAGAGACAGACAGAGACAGACAGAGACAGACAGAGACAGACAGAGACAGACAGAGACAGAGAGACATGGAGATTGAGTTAAGGCTGTCAACTCTGGATTCAGGCCAGAAGAATATATGTGAGAGGTTCTTGGAGGTTTGTCAGAGAAGACCCAAATATAGTTTGCAGCAACTTTACTTCAGTAACTTGATGGATGTGAAATTTTTTTAAAAGAGTTTCTTCTGTGACAAGGCAGAGGGTGCATAATCTAGTTTTGCTAAGTTTGTTTTGCTACTGTATAAAAAAATGCCCAAACATACTGCTGAAAAACCACAAATAGTGTAAAACTGTAAAGAGGGTTACAGTTGCAGTGGCTTAAGTTTTGGTAAATATAGGGAGGAGAATGGAGTATTAATCATACTAATTACAACTCTGGGAATAACTTGTTGCACTTAAAAATACACTAAAATGTATTCTACTCAGTCTGATCTTGAAACTTGTAGTATTTTGTTTACATGTAATGAAATCCATATTAAAAAAATCTACGTCTTTAGTAAAGTTGTTTTAATCTTAAACAAACAAATCTTATTTTCAAAGAGGGACAGAAATGACATTCGACAAAGTCTTTGATTCAGTCCTACATGAACTGGACGAACATGCTGTAAACAGTCCATGCGTGACGACTCACCACATCAATGAGCTGCGCTATGGACAGTCCAAACTTGACAATGACCACATCCGAGATGTTTGGCACGGGTCTCGACCACTTGTTGTAACCAGCAAACAGCGTCTTGAAGAGGTCATCCTCAGCGTGCGAGTGGGTCTTCTCGTGAGAAAGAACTGTAGGTATGTATTATTTCTTTTAATTTAAAAAAATATCAAATTTTTACATTTATTGAGGACAGATACAATTTGAGTGTAATGGAATTTATAAATTCATCACATTTATTCAACACTGTACAAATAAAATTACTGATTCTATTACTTTAAATTTCACTCATCTTATTATTTAAATATACAGTTTATACATCTTTAAAATCTTTATTGAATCTTTCTCTCTTGGAAATGCCTTATGGAGTTTTTAACATTTAAATAAGCTAAAATGAAACTGTTCATTCGGGCAGTTTTGTCAGAATTGAGCAGTTAATATTTGATGGTATGAAATATAGACAATATAACAATTACATGGGAAGTGAGTACTCTGGAAGAGGACAGGAGTGAGTTGCACAGGGAATGCTGGGATCATATCCATGTCCTCTCATCCGTGTCTCCCATAATCCTCACTTAACAAACAGTAGTAAATCAGGCTGGCTTTATATTGTGGCTTTTGGGAGTGAGGGTGAGTTTTGTGAGCATCTCGTGTTTCAGCACAGAATCCTACTCTAAACATTTGAGACTTTTCTTGGAAAAGTTTTATTGACTTTTCCACATCTTTGCAAATCTTTTGATCTGAGCTCCACATGGGGGTCGCCTACTAAAATCTCCCAAGGTGAGCAGGGTGAGACTGAGGAAGTATCACTCCTCCCCTCGGCAGCAACCCCACTCTTTATCTCCTAAGTGTTATTGCTATGTACGTGTGGCTTCACAATGAGAGGTGGCTTAATTAAATTGATTTTGAATATGAAGTCTAGACAGATTGGCATACAAGCTCAAACTGAGTCACTGTATTATGTTTCTGCAGAAAGAATAGCACGGAAATAGACAGGAATCCCGTCCCTTGGGGTTTCCGCTTCTACCTTCATCAATGTAGTCAGAGTCAATTACACACATCATTACTTGCTTGTGTTAAGTGGAGGTTAGCTAATTCCTCACTAGTGAAGGGTGTTTATTGTTGAGCCGTCTGTCACTCTGTGTTACAACTGATGCATAAAACAATTAACTGACAGTTTTCACTTGAAGCAGAGGGTGAAGATAGTGTGTGTGTGTGCATTTGCATACACTATATCCTGACTGATAACGGATATTTGGAACCAATATGTTTAGAGTTTTTAATCATCCGACGATCCTATAACACCAATATTCACTTTTTTTTTCTAGAGATTTGTTACCAAGTTATGTTCTGGGTCACCTTACATTTAAGTTACTTATTTAACTTATCTTATGACAAACATCTCAGTCAGCTTTTCTCTAGAGACTTACATTTACACCATCACACCAAAGCCAAACCTCAATAATCAATATTTGAAAATTCGATTGAGATTGGGTTTACATGTCATTAACACTCTCTCCCTGTCGATATCTGTTCGACAGTGTAAGAGTATAATGCAACCCAGTGAAGTGTGCTTCCATCAATGATCCTAAAACGAGACCTTGGACCCCCTGCATGTAACGGCAGGTATGGTTGCCTAGCCAAGGCCACGTCATTACCTGTCCATGGGTGAGTTGTAGTTCTGACGACCACACTGGCATGTATTTACAGTCCGTTGGAGGATAGGATAGGAGGTGAGGGGCTTAGATTGTGTGCATAATGCTAACCTGAGGGCTAAATGCAAATCTGTTTAAATGATTTATTGCCCATGCTAATTTCTTGGCTTGAGGTGTAGACATCATGTGAAGTGGCTATTTGGGCAAGACATAATTATTTTTAAATTATAAAAAAAAAAAAACAAGAAAGAAAACAAACATGGCAAGGTGTTTGAATTCAGAATTAATTTGCCCACAGTACACTCGGGCTCCTCTCCTGCCATCATGAACTAATTTAATTCTGGCAAACAAGCCGCCACCAGAGATTTCTTATCTGTTCTCTTGACAGTCAGGGCGGTGCATGTTCATCTGTCTGTGCATCTGGGAGGGACCAGATGTGGGGCTTGAAAAAAAAAAAAAAAAAAAAGGCTCTTGGGTGCCATAGATCAAAGCCTCCTGCCAGCAGAGACTTGAAATGAGATGACACCTCCAACATCCAGCACACTGGGACGTGGATGTTGGACCGCGGCCAAGCCCCTTGGCAAGAGGTGTATGAAACACTGACCGGTTAGGATGATCGAGTCAGCAGCTTCTCAGGCCAGAGGCGCTCTCGTGAAATTGGGCTTTCAGAGTCAAGTTCAGTAAAAAAATAAATAAAACCCAACATGCAACAACTTTGCTCGAGTTGACTAAAATTGCCGGACTTGAGTCTGAAAGCTGAACTCATCAGTGTCATAACGAAGAAGTATATTGGCACGAGATCAAGTACCTGCACATCTGATTGGTGTAGTGTGTACAGATGGAAAGAGGGGGACATTTAAGCTACAGTACATTTGACACCAAGTGTTTTTAAACCCTCTCTCATGTATGTCACAAGAACACATAATCTTGTTGTTGGACCTCTGAAGGAGTTTGTGCACACAATTCTTGCTTACATTTCAGTGCAGGGAGAACTCTTACATGCCCATGTAGAAGCTCCTGAATCGACTTCAGAATAGAAATGCCCCAAGTGTCACTGCTGAGCTTGATGGACAACGGAAATGAACCATTAACTGACACTGTTTCCACAAATATGCCCACAAAAAACGCCTTATCCTCTTGAGAAGTGTAGGCTACAAGTGCACAAAATAATAATAGTTTATATTTTCTAAAACTAGAAATTTCACTTGGACTTTAACCCTGAAACCTACTCTAAATTCTGACTATAAATATTCTACTTTGTCGTTTCCATTGCTGTTTTTAAGAAACACATCTGTGGCCATCAACATCCACAAAAAAATATAACTACGTCTTAGCGTTTGTAGCATATTGTGTGGAATAATGTCTCACACGGCTCTGGGACCTTTTTTTATGAAGTGCACTGCTTCTCTTTGGCAATTTCAAAATGTGCCTGGTTAATGATAACAAATTATAAGAGGGGAACAGGGAGACGATAGCTAACGTTAGACCTTTCAGCCTATGTATTTAGCTAACAATAGCTTCATTAAAACTAAAAAAACAAGTGACCACAGACTGCCGCGAAAGTGAAAGATCGCGTGCTCCCTAAAAGTAGCTACATGCAATGGGGAAACTCATTTCTGTCTGTCACATTTCTGCTAAGTAATGAAACAAATAAAAAGCACGAGGTGGCTAATTTTGTGGTCTTTAGGAGACTGGCTGGCGCGAGGCATTTTGTCTTAATATGAGAAAGGCATTGTGGGAGTTGTGGGTGAAAGCGCGCAGGTGTTGTGATTGAAAGGTAAGCTTACTTTAGCTACTTTTAAGCTTTTATTCATTTTAAGTTGATCACGTACTGCGCAAAAATGTTTAGTAGCCTATTTCTGACTGCCGTAGTTAGCATGTTGTGGTAAAATGTAGCCTTAATCACGACATTTAGCTGTTCCAAGTGTCCCATGCTGTTACGATACGTGGCGTGTTTACTTCGCGTGCGAAAGGGACGTTGGGGCCACGAGAAGGTACTTCAAATAAAAGTGCTTTTAACTTACCCGACGGACACAAGAGCAGCGAGCAGAGAATAGCTGTCCTCACAGAGAACAGGTGGTTGCGGCTCATTTTGTACTCTGGCACCGAGAAGTCCAACTTCACCGGAGAGCACGGAGGTGTTTCCGTCCGCTGCCAAAGCGTTACCTTGAAACCGTGATGTGCGAGCAAAATCTGTCATCTTCGCAGCTGGGAGGCATATCAGGAGAACTCAACCGCTGCCGTTACTACACCTGCGTTTCTGTCTGCGGACGGGGGGGGGGTGAGTATGGCGATACTCCGGCTGAATAACTTTACTGTCTTTTCCCTAAAGCTCACCATCGATCGACGTCTTCTCACTTGCCCGCGTAATGTACCTTTTTGTTTCCTGCCCGTCCGCGCGCTAAGTCGGTGAGCTATCCATCACCCGGTGCTGAAGCAGGGAGCGGCACTGTAGCGTACCTCTGTTGTATATTTGCAGACTTTTAATTAAAAATACTGCTATTACAAATTTTGTCTCAAGAAACGATTCCACGCAAAATAGTCCCGTTTGTGGCTGTGTGTATATTATCCAAATAATTCCACGTTTTTACGCACGGTGCCAAGAATGTACGCGTCCTTGGCGACTTAATCTAAAACTTTAATATCCAAATACATTTTAACTTAGTTTTTTCCCCCTGATTAGAAGCATTGTTAATGGCCAATCTGGTCTATTAGGTCCGCAAAACAGCATCATCCACTCGGAGTAGACAGGACTCATCTGGGTACTTCCAGTCTTTCATCTAGTACCTCTAACAGTCCCTCCTCCTTTCTCTCTCTTGCGCACTCTCTTTCACGCACACACACACACACACAGACACAGGATTCATAGTAAAAGTGGTAATTTGCGTGTATGGGAAGTGATCAACCAATAACTCAAATTAGCTCCTGTTTGCTCCACTGACCGTTTATTTAATTTTTAAAACATTAAAGGATGCGTAAACCAGTGACACGTGCAGCCAAACTAACGCCCATGGGATATTTCTGTGGAAAACAGCTAGAGGGCAGACTAGATGAATTAATATGCTCAGCGGAAGTTTGAGCTCTCCTGAAATATTGATATGAGTTGAAGATGTGAAAGCAACACATGCTGAAAACATGTAATATTGTTTATCAAAAGGCAAATTTATGGTTTGTTGCTGTTATTTATTAGATTAAACATAGTTCATATCTTACATTGTACAAATGCATTGCTCTCTCTCTCTCTCTCTCTCCACCCCCCACTTCCCCCACAGTCCTGGCAGGGTTAAAGAGAGAATGACACAATGGAGCTGGACACACAACGAAAGAATGATTCCAACGTATGAGCGGGTTATCCACAAATACTTTTCTTTTCTGATCCTATGATCTTATCTTTGATTTTACATCCTGTGTAAAATTTACAAAAAAACAACAGTGCTTTATAACATTGCTGTCTCAGTTGCAGTCCTTTCCTTTTTTTGTTGCAAAATCTCCATTTGAACACAAAGTGTATCCTGGCCTCCATCCTCACCCTGGAACCAGATGGCCGATGCATAGCTTCCTCTGGAGAAGACTAACAGAGTCATTGTGTTTGGACTGTGAAGGCCAATCTAGTTTGATCCATAAACACTCAACTTGGCTTAAACATGCAGCACATACTGTTGCCACGTTTAACTTCACCAACATTCCACAAATGATGCCTGGATGGAAAATAATATTTTATGGCTTATTACTCCGGTGAAAGGGAAACTTTTTTCTTTACCCCATAACTCTTTTTTACTGTGTTTTCTCATCAGTCACATGATATGAGATTACCAGCATTCTTGTCACCTTTGAACCCATGTTGATGCAATGCCTGACCTTGATGTACTACTTGGTATGTACACCAATGGTATATAAAAAGATACCACTGTTGTATGTCAGGACATATGTTAAATTCATTAAATATATAGAATTGCATTAAAGTTTATTTCCTTTTATATTGGGTTTCACACAGGATATCAAACACCTTTTCACAAGTTGGAGGATGACATGTGAGCAGCATGCAAAGTATTTTCAACACTTCCTTAGCGATGCATTTTGGCAATGTCTTTCAGCTGCTTGGTGAATGAAGCATGCAGGGCCTGGGATGAGGTCTCCAGCCTGTTGGCGATGTCCGCCGCAGCACGAAGCATGTCTTCAAAGTCCAAGGACTCTTCTCTGATTCTGCCCCGGGAGACGAACAATGCAGGTCACCAGGGGGAGGAAAGAATCACGGTCCAATGTGAAGAGAGACAGAGTAAGTAAGTGAAAGAGAAGCTGAGGAGGATATCAAACATATTTTAAGGTGTGTGTTTATTGGGGGGGGGTAAAAGCTGGTTATGTAATGGGAGAAAAAGGGGATGACAGATTCATATATAATGCTAAAGAAATTCCAAACATTAAAGCATGATAGAGACAACAAGAGGGTCATTTTTAGTGCATGTTGTAAAAAATTGTCAATTTAGAGGAGCACCATACCATGTATGATATCTGTATGTGTAGACACAAACGCTCCTTATTATCATACTTTATACTCAGCATTTGCAAATGAATTTGTCTGCTTTGAATACCTCAACCTTCTTTCAAGAACATGCTGCAGCAGCATCAGGTGAGTTACTGGATTCAGATTTATTCACCTCCAGGGCAGCTAACCAACTAACAAATTTTCATGAACAATTAATCTGTTAACACATTTGAGAGGTGGGAACCAGCAAACGTGTGCTACTTTTGCTTTGTGTGGCAATTGTGACCACACGTATGTTACAGCAGCTGTAAGAAGAGTAGTAAACAGAAACCTAGAAACCAATCTGGACTGCAAGCAGAGACACAATGCAGGAGGGTAATACTTTTTCTCAGTTCCTTTGATTGACATGCGCATTGTGAAAGACACGATGAAAGGCAGTTATCATTGCAATTGCCTTTGCTCAGATAAAAGGCAAAATATTGCTGTCTCTGCGTCATTTGAAGACAGATCTTCAATCTGAGTATCTCAAATGTCTGCAATACCACCATTCATTTGTTTGTGTCAAACAAGATCTGATCTTTTTGTTAGCTGCTCTCTTTACATTTCAACCTTTACCTTTTATTAAGCTCAGCACAAACACATTCTTCCTAACTTCTTCAAACGCTGACTTCTTTTTTTGCACTCACTTTTGCATCCCAGCGAGGGCGCTCATCACTTCTCCCTCCAGCTGCTTTTCTAGGTCTTCTTCAGCTTTCTCTACCACCTCATGGCAACCCTTCTGGTCCTCTTGGATGCCAATGATATTTTCTTTAATCACATCTTCATAGCTTTGATTTCCCAGCTCTGCCCCCACAAACTGCTCCAAGTTCTCCACCACCGCCTTGTTTCCATGCTGGATGGCCTGCAGAAAGGCCAGCTCCTCTTTCTGGGCCTTCTGCCTTCGAGCTGAAGCTGTGTTAGTGCTGAAGTGAACCGAGCACTTGTCCGGTTGAGGCTCATAGTGCAGCGTGGGTGAGGGTGAGGGTAATGGTGAGGAAGCTGCTGATGTGATCCAGTCCTGGTTGTTTGTCATCCTTGGAGGCTCATCACCAACCACTTGCGACATGTCATTAGTGGCCATTATCCCAGAGTAGATGTCAAAGCCTGAACCCCAGTCTCCACTTTGGCAGAGCGCTGGGGTTGCCATGGATACCCAGGCCAAGATGAAGGGCAACCAACAGCGCCACATGTTAACCTGGAAAGAGGACGCGGTGGGTGAATAACTTCTGTGAACTTGCAGCTTAAATATCTTGTCTGACATTTTGGGGAATACACTTTTTTGTTTACTTGGATAACATGGTTGATAGCACTCTAATGACTTGACTGTAAATATAAGGCTACAGCCAGCAGCCAGTTAGCTTAGCTTAGCATGAAGACTGGAAACAGGACAAGACAACTAGCCTGGCTCTGTCCAAAGATAACAAAAGTGGGACCTCTAAAGGCACAAACATGGTGCATGCAAGTATGTAGTCTTTATTCTAAGCTAAGCTTAACCGGCTGCTGGCTGTAGCTTTATATTTAACGGACAGATGAAAGTGGTATCAGTCTTCTCATCTAACTCTGCAAAAATTGAATCAATGTATTCCCAAAATGTCAAGTTACTGCTTTCAGTGAAACACACATTTTCCTGGGTCCTGGTTTGGCTGTGTATACTTTTGGTTTCTGTTCAAACAGCATGCTAGTCTGTAACCTCTTTTTATACATGTAGTGTCCTTAGTGAGCAAAACTGTAGTACAACTATGAACATTAGTGTAATTCTTACATCCTTTTTTAAAATGAACTCATTCACACAGTGTCTTTCGTGGTAATTACCAAATAAGTCACGGCACTATGGCAAACAAATCTAATTTCATGCTTAAAAACATCTTCAAAAAGTCGATATCTCTGCAGAACTTTGGAGCACCTAGGGAATATTAAGTGTGGCCCCTCATTTGTCCACCATCACCTTTTTAAATCAAAACTCCTCCACAGTGCTTCCTCAGTCATCGGGGATAAACACTTACATTTTTACATGATTCAGCTGTGAATCCAAAGAACCACCGGCTGTTTATCAGCTACATTAGCACAACTAAAGGTCTAATCTGAAGGTTTCTCATGACACTTTCTGCATCTCTGTTTTAAACAGCTTTCATTTAATTGCACCAACTTTGTGGATAGTTATTATGCTGAAAGAAACATGCTCTGGTGGTCTCAAAGCTAAACCGCATATGGGAGACTTAAATCTGTCTCATGACCTTTACACGTTTATTGTATGCATTTCCCAGATGTAATTCCTTCTGTCACACGGTACCTTTCAGTAATATAGAAATGGCTTCTATTTAATCTTTAACATTGTAGTGGCTCAAAATGTGACACTTTGAATGTCACACTGCATATTTTATCAGTTATAATTTCATACCGATGTAACTTTTGTAATAGGTCACTGACATTTTATTTAAGATTTTAATGCAATTTTATATATATATAGTATTCTGACAAAGAAGCTGGCTGCTGTACTAATTGATTCAATCTCATTTATCAAGTTCAGATCTATCTGAACACTTGGATACAGTTTTTTTATTTTATTTTGGTCACTTGAATACCTAAAATCGAGTTTTAAGGAGTTCGAGTCACATAAATTCAGATAGATTTAGGGTAGATAGATTAAAGTATTATACAAGTTAGTGGTATAATATATTAAATGTCATCAATAAGTCTTTAGTTTCCCAGATACTAATTATTACGGCTATTACTTGCTTCTATAGAGATCTATATGACAATGTCTAATTGTGCTTTTGATGATGTTTGTTTATGCTTTTTCCACTTTCTTTTATCACCAGTGCTTTAAAAATGTTGTGTTCTGCTTGTGTTTTATGTTTATGTAGTGGCGATGGCCTCACACTCTGTGGTTGGGCCATGGCTTACTCTAGCAGATGCATGGGTCATGTCACGCTAGGGCTGTAAAAGCTGACATAGCCTCATGCAGCAGTGTTTGTGTTGTTTTTGGTAACTAACAGTTGTTTCAGGGATCTTTCATAACATCTATTCCCCTCGTAACTCCTTTCAACACATGAGAGTACAGAGAGGGAGCTGCTGTTTGCAAAAACATCAGGTGGGATTTCTATCACAAAGGGGATTTGTTGTCTCAAAGTGTCTGCTCCTCCTCTCTGCATGTGTTGCAGTGTTCAGTCAGACAGCAACAGTGTCACTTTATCATTGGCAGACTGCCATTTGTGCCTCTCTCCTCTGTGTATGGAAATATATTTAAAAACCTATACCAGGACTGTAAGGTAGAGGCTTTGCAGAGCTCTTTCTGCAGCCTTAAAACTATTTTGACCTCTCACAGCTGTGAAACTTTGAGTTGGCTGACTGGCACCCATTGTCATGCTTGCTAAAACGGACACCATAAAATTGTCTGTTTATTTTAAGTTGTGGTGTGTTCCAAACTCATAAAGCAACCAACTGTTGGCTGCTCTCTCTCTTCATCCCTCTGTTTCTGTTGACTTTCAATGATTACGTCACATGTGTAACAGCAGCTGTAAGAAGAGTAGTAAACAGAAACCTTAAAACCAGTCCAGACTGCAAGCAGAGACACAATGCCAGCGTGTTGTTGGAGTAATAAGTTTGCTCATTTCATTTGATTGACGTGCGTCGTAACAGACAGCTGATATAACAAACTGGAATAAAACCAATTTAATGAGTTTTTTTTCCAGAGGTGACACATGTCGTCATGAATGAATCAGGTTTGTTATTTGGACAGTTAGAATATTACAGATTGTATTTATTCATGAGCATTTACAAACATCTTTGTGCTAGAATAGATATCTGCTGCTTTCCTGTAAATAGGCAATCGTCCTTAAACCCACCATTCTTACAGTGTGCAAATGTTTAGAAAAACATTTTATAATGTCTACATTTTGTTTCAATGCATTTTGATTCGGAAAACACTTGTATGTGAATTTAAACTTGTCCCACGGTGAGAGCAGGAAACACTTGAATGCTGAATGGTGTCTCCGTCTTCAAAGACATTTAAAGCTCCCTAACTGGAGAGCAGCAGCACAGCATGTCCAAAACTATTACTCTGAACTTTTACTGCACTTGTTTTGACTTTAAACAAATCAAAACCTTATGGCATAGATGGACAACAATTTCAGCATAATGACAGAATACAGCCAAATGGAAATGTAATTAATCTTAAAATATAACTTTATTGTCTTTGTGTTCAGTTGCCATCGCAGCAGTAAAAGGCACGAGTCAAAGGACATTTAGTGACATTAATTTAGTCTCTAAAAGGCCTGCTGGCTAGAAGCAGTCATGCTCCTCTCTGTATCACAGATTGGCAGTTGCTTTTGTCTTTGGAAAAGGTCTGCACAATATCCACACTGGTGCCTTAAGGGTTTAGTTTGACATAGTGTTTGTGTTGAACTCTCCGTGGCCTGTAGTGACCTTTGTTGGCTCCACTGTGAAGGATCTGTCATTGTGAAGTGGCTTTTATAGGCTGACTTTTCTTTTGGCTTGAAATAGCAGACGCTCGCATGCAGAAGGAAAGCAGTTCACCGCCAAAAGCCCAGAATGGCGTCAGGATATTTCAGTTCTTGTTTGTAATCTTTAAAGAAAAGCAGACTACTGTAAATCCTTGTTAGTGGTTCTTAGTGAACTGAATAATCGTTTGATCCAAAGAAAATATCAGACAAAAGTAGAAAAAATGTCCATGGTGATGTCTTCAAATTGATTGCTTGTTTTGTACAACAAGATAGTCCATTTCTGATCCAAAAAATGACATCAACTATTCATCAATGTTGAATTGTTGCCAAAAGACTTTTTTTCACTATATTAAGCGATTGGTTGGAAAAGTGCGACATCCGTGGCATGAATCTGAGTGTTTGTGGTGTAGCTGCAGCTCAGCCCCATGGTCCCTCTTGCCAAAGCCTGAACAGGTGTATCTCCCAGGTGTCAGACTTCACAACCGCTTCAATGTTGCTATGACAACAAGGTCTTTGGCAATAAGCCAGTACAACGTAGAGAGGCCTCACAGGTTCATGGGCTTCATAGGTAATCGTGTAAGGTGGAACGATACTTGGCAGCATAATAATTAGAGAGATGAGTAGAGATATATTTGCATACACACACACATACACACACACACACACACACACACACCACATATATACACACACACACATTTATCAACATGTACTGTATATAAATACCATCTGACCAAGAAAAAAAATCTCTATTTATGTTACCTACATTTCTATTCAACTCTAAAGCAACCATCCACATCAAAACATCAAACGGTATTTAACGAACAAACAGAACTTTTAAATATGTGTAACAATAGGCTGTTAAGTTCAAGTTATATTTCTCTACTTTTACCAATTGAATGCCAGGTGAGAAAGCCCCAGCCTCCCTTTAAACTAAACTAAAGTTTTTGAAATTCAAAAACCAAACTTACCTAACTCCAGTAATTTTTCACAGCTAAATTCTGCCACCTCCACTTTTTCAGTCAAGCAAAATGACTCAAAAGGCTCAGGACGTCTATTCACAAGCACAGAGAACAAATGCTTGGTTTCCTTCTTCATGTCAGGGGGGAAAAAAATGCAGAGACACGCACACACAATTAGGGTTTGGCTGGAGAGTGTGGTCGTCTGTGGGCCCCTGTCGGCTGTTGGGAGGGGTAGATAGGGGAGGGGGATGTTTGTAGAAAAGGGCTGAAACTGAATGATTTCTTTCTTTGCAGTGGAAAGAGGGGCTGGCAAAAGGAGGCGTAAAGAGGGGGCGTAATCTACTTCACATCTGTGCGTTCTGGTGGGGGACAGAGGAGGCATGAGTGTTCCTTAGCATGGGGGAAATGTCTTTTTATGACCATGCTGGATATACATTTCCTATTTATTCTAGGAATTGTCTTATTAAAATATGTTTGAAGTATGCACTTAAAAGAATTGTGCATATTTTAAAATGTGAAAAAAAACAAGCTCTTTTCCCAGCAGACATTATGAATTCCAAACCAAGTTGCTGTACAGTAGTGATGGATTAATAAATCCCTGAGAAGTGTGGTTTAATTGTAGTTACTTTTACGAAATGTTTTACATGGAAGTACTCATATCTAACTGTGACTAGTTATAATAGTTCTAATTTAGAACATTTTTTTGTACTTGCAGCAAAATGAAAAATGACTAGTAATACTAAAAAACTTAAAAAATAACTTGACTTCTTAGTTTGTAGAGCGACATATACAGCAGACAGCTAATCCCTGACAGTCTCTCAGGGATATTGGATCACTCCAACAACTCTTTGACTCTTCTCCTAGCATTACAACAAGCCCTTATGTTTGGCATGGTCATAGCAAAAAGAGTTATACTAAGAGAGTGGAAATCAGTTTCCCCTCATTACTTTAAAATTTAAATGGCTAAAAGACACAGTTCCCACAACTTTGAAGAAGTTCTGAATAATATATCCAATACCCACCCCAAGTTTCTTAAGATCTCGGGACACTTTATTGAACATATTAGGAAGGAGGTAACTAATTATATTAGACTGTATTTTATTGTGCTTTGATCTGCCAGGATTTCAGTTTTCTATGAGCTGGCAGTTTTTCTTATTTTCTTCTCCGTCATGTCTATTAGTCATTTGAGTTTTTTTTGTTTTGCATGTCAATTCAAATTCAAATTCAAACCAATCTGGCCATTATGAATGAATACATTTTGAGTTTTTTCTTATTTTTGAAGCAAGACCAAGAAGCTGTTATCTCATTTATACCCAGGTATTAAAGGGTAATTATGTAGAAATCTGTGAAATCTTTTTCTATCTGTAATAGCTACCGCAGCTGCACAACACAGTTGGAGTAAATTACCGTGATTTCAGTTGCCTCCAGCACAAGAGTCAAAAGAGAGAAGGCTTACCACTTAAAATAAAATGAAAATGGCACAGTTTTTCATCTAATGACCAAGCCATGTTTCGTTGACAATGAGAGACACAGAGAGTGTTTAAACACCAGATGTTGTTCTTCTTCTTCAGGGCAGAATAATAGGATGTACATGTTTCTAAAAGTGCCACAGGCAGGTGGGTTCACTGACGAGAAAAAAAAAAGTAACTCTTAATCTTGGAGGTACAAATCTATGACAGCTGCTGATGGCAACCAGTAATCCAGATGAGTTGAATGATTCACGATACCTACTGCAGAACAATGTTTCACCAGAGGCTGAATTTTAAAAGGGCATGGAAGAAATCTATGATTTTTATCGACCTCTAATCGGCAACGACGACATAACAGCATTGGCAGTTGAATTTATCTAAGAAGAGGATTAAACACATTTGAAGTTATGGATAATCCAATATCTGATACAGGCATGTGTCAGGGCTGTTGTGTTGAAAGGATATTTACTTTTTGACCTTTTTAGGATGCTGCAAAAATCCGTGTTTATTACAACTTTGAATTAGGATACGATTTATGTTGTTTTGTTTTTTTATCCTCACCTTGCCTTCTGGTCGTGTTCACGTGTAGTTCGGTTCATTTGGTCCAGATTAAAATGTTGCATTGTTAGTTCTGGTTTGTGTTCACACTGACTTCGTACAAGGTAACCAACAGGAGTAAACGTGAACATGCAGACTCATTCATTGCAGTTTTGGCCATTGTCTTCCTGCCTCATCAGCGCTGTGTGGACCCATGTGGGGAAACCAAACAGCAAGTCATGCAGCACTTACCTGTGTTGTGTCACAAAGAACTCAGGAAGAAAGAACAGATTATTAGGATTATTAGTTAAGACTGCAACTCAACCTCATTTTATAAATGATAACAGCTAGAAAGAGGATGAAAAAGAGACCTCTTGTTTCTTGTTAGAGATAATATGTGTGGATACCAAAAAACACAACACACCTGTTCTCCTCCTTTTCACTTTCTGATTGCTTTTAGAAAATCCTTGCACTCATGCTGGTGCACATACTTGTTACAGTGATTACCAAATGATATGCAAAAATATACATGCGTTGCTTATTCAGATTGCTTTTAGATTATATTCTTGCCAATTCACTTCCAGAAAATGGATTGAACTAAAACAAACATGTTAGGTGTGAAAGTCTCCTTAGTCATCCAAAATATTTTAAAATGAGCAACACATTGGTGGTGTAGCATCCACAATCTTTTTAATAATTTCCTATTTTTATTGTATTATTTCCACATTTCTCACTCTAAGAGAGACAGCACACATGTTATCCTGACATTGCAGTGGGACAGATGGTCTTTGTCAAACATCACAGCGTAAAAAGTCCTCAGCCATGTTTGGACATGCATGTAGCAGGTCCAAGATGTTCCATTTGGCCCACAGAACAGGACGGCACCATATGGGAGCTTTTTTCTTCTTTCTTCATTTAAACCATGTCACATAATGGCCCGCAAAATCCTTGAAATCTGCAATGAATGTTGCATGAAAGGCGGCAGCTTCCATTACGTGGGTGGGAAAACATGTTTAAGAGATAGCCGTTTGAATTCTACAACAGGTAGCAAATCCAGCCATCCACAACTGAGTGAGGATTTGTTGGGAGATGAAGGTGGATTTTTGAACTAAATACCCTTTAAAACCTCACAGTGATTTGCTAGGCAGATACATCCCTAACATAGTGAGTAGATGGAGATATAGTGAATTTGTCTTATGTAACGCATTCTGACCATTAAAGCTTAATATTCACACTTTTTAAAATGTTGATTATGAAATATGATAAGAATTATTTGTAAGAATTTTAAAATGTGTCTGTAGAGATTCAGGAAATTCACATAGAATAAAGCAGTAGAATAATCCATATTTGTATCAGCACTGTTTATAGCTCATAGTTTTTATATACATAGTTTGTTATTCCCCTTCCTACCACTCCTGCTTCACATGCTCCTGTGTGAGACCCATCTAACGTGAATGTAATTTCAAATGAAAGCGAAATATGTATTCACACAGTGATCCACTGGAGTGTTTACAAATACATAGTATATTAGACTGTGACCGTGAATATATTGACAAAGAAACTGTTTCAGCGGTTTTCTAATTGACCAGCACCTTGTGTACCCCGAGGGCTGTTATTGACCAAGGCCAAGGACTCCGTAGTCTCTGCAGCCACTTATCCACAGCGGTGCACAAGCAATGAGTACCACAGTGTGCGGATGCTGATAAACTCTGCTAATCCACTCTGGGAGCCCAACACAGTTCAGGCTTCTCTTAGTGCTCAGAACCTGCCACTTTATCCATGTTCCCTGCAGGGATTTGTGATAACGTTCACTTTTTAAATCTATAACATGTCAAATTGTGTGCAACAATTATTTACATCTGTCACTAGACATGTTCTGTGAAATTCAGGGCTGTTGCCAGAGGAAATTTTGTAACAGCGACCAATTTTCCTTCCCTGGGGCCGGACACACCAGACTGACCTAAAAAAAACAAGCACCTGCAAATGCCATGAGCAGCCAACGGCCAGATGACACACATGTACATTCTGACGTGCCATGCACACTCTGCAAGAGAGGGAGTACAGTCGTAACTGAAAGCTGAAGCAGCTAGCTGTTGGGTTCAGTGTGCGCTCAGTGTGGTATGGACCACATTTTAGGTCTGCAAGTGAATCAGTAAAGTACTCCAGTTTCTGCAATGGAACTTGTGTGCGTGTGAGATGGTGATATCACTGAGATGCACCAAAACTGGCTATTTTGTGGATTATTGCAATCTCAAATAAAACTGTGCATCATTATGCATTTTAAGCACATTTGTGACCGGGTTTGGAAAAAGAGGATTTGACACAATGTGGCATGTTTTTCTTTGACTACTCTAGTTATATTTGAGCTGCTGTATGATTACATCGCACATCCTGAACAAAAATGAGTTTGGTCTTAAGAAAGGTTGGCCAAGACTCTGCTGACACTGCCAAATCATTAGTGTGTCATGGCACCCGGAGCAGTGCTTTCAATGAAACAAGATAAGCTGTGATTGGCTATGATTGATGTAAGTCCCTTACACATCCACTGCTACTGTGCTACTGGTCCCTTCTAATCTCACCCCATTCCCAAGTGGGCGACAGGTCACAAAGATACTAAAAGTGCCATCATGTCCTTTGCAAACTGCACAGTTGACCACACTTAACGCTGCACATCTTTTTTGCAAAAAGAGGACCCCTCGAAGTCATTTGTTACGCTTTGCCATTTAGGCAGCAGGGAAAGGACTGAAGTGGCAAGGAGGGGAGGCTCAAGCAACTCAAAGATGTATTAACAAAACTCTTAAACGCAAGCATACAGGTAACAGGTAATGGGAAAGTCCAGGTTTGGGAAATAGAAGCACGAGGAAAACAAGAACACAAAACGAGCACAAGACAAGTAAGTTAAACATAATGAACTGACAAAGGAAAGGGAGATGAGCAAAGGAGACTGGCGGGAAAAGAGCAAAGACCAGAAGTACAGTGCTGGTACTGTAAATCATAACAGTGAACAGAGAATAATCTTTCAAAATAAAACAGGAAGTAACAAAAACCAACAGAATGTAACTGTTTAAGGGCATGATTACACCTACGTGTTTGGTTTGGTTAAAACGAACCCTGTTGCGTTTGCTGAGGTAAGTGTGGTGCATTCAGGTAGGTGTGAACACAGTAATCACACTCGAATCACACAAGCAGCTAGCCGGAGAAGGAACCAGCCGTGTTTCTCTCACAGAAATATGCACTACTTCACAACACATTAACTTCTGCCTATATTTACTTTCTTCGTCTTTGGTTTTACTGGCAGACTACAAACCAACATCAACTGGTTATGCCGCCGCCTACTGTTACCGTGCGTAACATCCCCAGACCCATCTGACCAATAACATTCCCACATGGTTTGTAGTGACGCATGTTAGTTTGCTTGTATTTTTCCTCTGTGTGAAAATAAACCGAACCAGTTTAAAAACGTATCAACTGATTTGGACCAGAGAATCAAACTAGAGATGTGAAAACACCCTAAGTGGAAACTGAAAGGCTATAAGTTGCATCCCTGTTGCAATCAACAGGCACTTGACTCTGCACAAGCTGCCTGTGCCATGTTATGTGTTTCACAACAGATGCCACCCTAGAAAAAGAAAACACAGACCTTCATCCAGACCTTATTATATAAGTCAACCAGCAGGAAATGAGACAGCCTGAGGATATTGTGAACACTGATCAATCAGACTGACACTGATTTAGACCAATGGAAACAAGTGTGTGCACATATCAAAGGCAGTGCTCTTTTGCATCCCCGTTCTCTCAGCTTACGTTTAATGTAATTAAATATCCCTGGATAAATATAAGAGAAATGGTTAGCAGGCAAGCCAGAATTTAATCAGGCAAACATAATTAGCCAATTTGTATGCTTCCTGGAGACCACAAGGGCAGAATAGATGACTATATAATGGAAGGCATTGCATGATCATCCTCTTACTGTATGTCACTACTTACCAAAAAGGCTACAAAACTAAATTACATGTACCTTTCATGATGAAGTAACATTGTACAGTGTCACTGGGAGTGTCGCTTGTAAGATTTTTACATATACAAGGAAATGCTGTGTTATTAAATCTGTTTACATCCTGCATGATGTGTTTCTCTCCATATGCTATTTTCTAAACTTCACATGTTCCACACACACATATTTGCAACTAAAGTGTCCCTTCAAATTGCTAAATTGAACTCTTAATCCAGACAACTTTGCAATTTTTTGACTTCTGGACGTTTTCCACGGTGTCACTCACTGATCATTAAATTCAAGAGAGATAACGCACTGTTGACTCCTTGCTCACAATTTTGCTGTGGTTCTTTTATTGATTTATGTGGCTCATGAGAGACGTGTTGTTCCAGCAGGAGGGGAACACACTGCTGGACAGAGACCAGAGGAAACTTTGATCACCTCCACAAGACAAAGAGGTGTAAAGTAAATGGGCTGTCAGATGTTACAGATTACTAACTTCAAGAGAACTTGTTTTTTATGTCAGTAAATCTTAAGTGGCTATTTTACTGAGTGTGTAACATATGGTAGGGTGTAGTTTTTCGTGTCAGGTTGTCATGGTCCCTGAACTTTGGTTGTTTTTTGGGTTTTGTTTCCTGTTGTATTTTGAAATCCTTGGTCTGTGTTCTTGTCATCTGTTGGTATCCCTCCTTTTTTGATTGTACTCACCTGTTTCCGTTCCCTTCGTTTGTCCTGTGTCTATTTATTCTGGTTGCCTCCCTTTGTTAGTGGTCGGTATTGGTTAGGTATGTTCTGTGTGTCAAGTTTTAGAGCGTCGTCCCCAGGTTGTTTTTCCTGGTTACCATGTTCTTGTTTTTTCTTGTGCCGCTCCCTGCACTGTATTTGTAAGTTGTGGCAATAAACTCTTCTTCATATTACCCGCTGGTCTGCATTATAGGTCCAAAATTCTTCTTGGCCTAACTGACGAGGTGTGACGCAGGTTCATTGTGGTCTCAGTCTTGGTTTTGACTTTCCTTTTGTCAGACTAAGGTGACGCTGTTTTGCCAGAAGGATACTGTGAAATAGAAATGGTTTGAAGGCCTAATTGAAGCTCTGACCCCTTTTTAAAAAATGGCCATCATATCGCAGTCTTATTAAAGCATTTAAAATGGAAACAGACTTTCAGTACACTATATTTCATCTTAGGCTAATTCATTAATTATTATTGCTGCTTGGAGAAATAAATCTAAGTAATTTGTTTGACATAAATGTTGTATTTACATTCTAAACAAATTAGTTTTCCTACAAATAAAACCTACATGTATAGCAGTGATATGTTTTGTTTACACAAAGAACATTGAGTCCAGGTTTCCCTTTCAAGATTACAAAATACAGCACTGTGGAGAAAGTGGCTTTAAGCTTTTTTAGCTTGAATTTTGATTATATTCACCAGAATACTGTACTGCTGCTGGGACGAAAAGCAGGCCTACAAGTAGCTAATATTAATGTTTTGATGTTTACTAACCACATTACCACCACTGTGGCCAGAAGCAAGATGGATAAACACAAAAACATACACTATATTCACAGGAGTTGGATATGATGACAACACATGCATAATGCTGAAGAGTTACCATGTAGTTGTATGAACAGCACTTGGGGTTAATTTCTTGTATTGTAAGTTTTACAAAGGCAGCATTGTATCAGACTGCCTCAGATTATACAGATGGTTGTGCTGTGTCCACCTCACGCACAGTATGTGATGCCTTTATGTGCCCAATACTGGTGGTTTTAGTTGGACCTGTCCTTCCTGTCTTGGAATTAGCCAGTAGCTGTGCATGTAAATACATACCTCGCAATGATTAGAGGAGTAGAAAAAAAGGGATTTATCTGATGGAATATTCATTTGTCTGGAAGAGAAAGTATTGAAAGTTGGTACCCAGTAGTATAGCAATACTTTTTATTAACTGTATTTTGCACACATTACCCATGCTCAACGATAAACCATAGATAATGCTACATTTTAACTAAATTTGTTGTGTTCTGCCACTGTTAGATGTTTAATAGTGAAAGATGAGCTTTTTTTAAAATTTAATTTATTTTTTAACTGAAAACCTCGTTTGCTTTCATTGTGCGCACCCCATATCCCACCCACTGGGGAGGTTTAAGGCACAGCCCCACTGTCTGAACTCTTGACAGGGTCATTTGTGTCTTTAATGTGTCAGTAATAAAGGCCTCTGGTCACTTAGCTTGCTGTAGTCCTTGAAGAAAATACGAGAAATCGAAGCAGGATGGGTAAAATCTCTAAAGAAAACAACTCTTGAGAACCCTCTGTGTTCATTCGCCACGGTCAAGCCTGAAAAATCTCAAAAGTAAAACTCTTCAGCTGGCAGCACTCCTTTCCATTATTATTTTTTTTCTTTCTTACTTTTTTAAAGACTCCTGCAGTCTCCTACATGCTAATCCCTATTTTTGGCCCTATTTTTTTATCATCCTTTTTTTATGTCTACCCCTTGCAAATATCCATGAAGTTAAGAATATTGTTAGAAAAGGGACAAGAGCCCTTAAGGCAACAATTTACTCGATATAGCAAGTAAAGAACTAAGTCTGTTATACCATGCAAGTCACAGTTGGAGAGCCACTTGCTGAGGTTGTTTGATTAAGGCTGGACACATTGATCTTTTTATTATTATTATGATTCTGATACATTTGATCTTTTCCATATATCTACTGTACATGAGTAGAGTTTGAGGAGCCAGACTGTATCAGAGAGGAGGGCTTACATGTTTATGATTCCATCTAGGAAAAAAAGTGAATGAATGTTTCTCAACTGTTAACAACTCTTAACAAAGACGCAGGTCGGTGCAGCATGAAATGTTTGTTAGCAGTCGCTGAAGAGCAGCGGTTCCCAACCTTTTAGGCTCGTGACCGCTTGATGAAACAAAGTCTACAGTGTTTACTGCAGTTTGTCCTCTCAGATTGTTTTATTCTTAGAGGCCTGAACAAGGGAGAGTATCCTGGATTTGACAATGTTAAGAACAGACAAACATCATTTTGTTTGTTTCTATATCCCTGTGATCATTATTGTTAAAAATCCCCATCTTATCAGATAATTTTTCTGTCAATTAGTAAATTCTAAAAACCTAACTTTGAACAGTTGAAAAAATGTGCCTGTGCAGAGAAACTTTCAATCTGTTTCTGACATTTATTTTAAGGATTTTCTAGAAAATTCAGCAGCTTGCTGCTGTATAGAAGAACAATTAAACTAGATTTGAGAAAATACTCGAAACATATTGAAAAATGTTCATAATGTATGAGCTGTAGACATTAAAACCACAACTATACATATATATATATATATATATATATATATATATAAATTTATAATATTTTATATATATAAAAATGGTGGTAGCAGGTCTGCTGATGATTCCCACCTGTATCCACTACATCCCCTGTCCCTCTGTCCCTCTCTGGTAGGTAATGGAGGGAGGTCAGCAAGAGGAAAGTGAGAATCGAGACCCCAGCTGTGTCCTCATCCAAGCAGGAACTTTTAATCAATACCAGGCAGCCAAAAGAGGCATGTCGAGAATAGCGAAGGGTCAGGGTCACAAATCTCAAGCAAGTCTTGTGTGCCAAATTGAACACTTCCAGGATTCCAGGGGTGCAGAGGGTCTTTGGGTGCTGACTTATCTGAATGAAGAAGGATAGAAAAAATCAATTCGATTTATTCCCTGTAGCTGAATGAGATTTGCCTTCAAGTTTCAGCAAAAAGAAGTTATCGGAGAAGTTTTAGATTGTAAACTTTATTCTCTCAACGCAGCAGTAGACAGACGTAAAGCAAATAATCACACTCAATTCAGTTCTTTCGTCATCCTTTCTTGATGTTGGTTTTCACACAGGCATGCTGCTCTGCTACCCGCCATTGTCATTCAGGTCACACCGGCACCAAATGCACTCGAGATCTCTCTGAGGGAATCAGGCTGTCCTCCGGGCTCTCGTCAGTCTGCCTTAATAATGGGATTTCCACACATTACATACAAACTCAGTGGGCACTAATGTGGGAGAATAATATTTCCAGGAAAAGGTGCACTTGAGTCCCAAATTGAATTTACGTTACATTGACTTTAAAAGGAGGCTGTGGCACATGTAATGCCCAGGAAACAATAGCTTGCTCCGCTGAGCAGCCAAGCACTGGGCAGAAGATTAAATGACTTGCCACACACTGGGGCAGTCTTTGTGCAGTTGAAACTGTAACACTAATTTTAGCAGATCTGTTTACTGTAAATATGTTGTAGTCGAACACTTTCAGAGCTTATATCTGGAGCATGCTGGGTGTGGAATTTCTGGTGTTTTGGCTTCTTGCTCCTCGTTTTCTTCATGTTTCCTGCCCTCTCACCTTGGCACACACACACACACACACACACACACACACACACACACACAC
>JAVQJD010050138.1:0-12831 GCA_036023655.1 Nannoperca australis
ACACAGTGTTCCCACTGTTCCAGTGACTACAAGTGTGTGTGTGTGTGTGTGTGTGTGTGTGTGTGTGTGTGTGTGTGTGTGTGTGTTATAGCCATTGACCTGTGTGCTGAGGGGAAACACGACTGTGAGCAGATCTGTATCAGCGCTCCGGGCGTCTTCACCTGCGACTGCAACAAAGGATTCAAACTCAACAAAGACAAGAAGACGTGCACAAGTCAGTGAACGTTCATCGTGTGTGTGTGTGTGTGTGTGTGTGTGTGTTCACAACCATTTGGTTTTTGTGTGTGTCTCTGGAGCTCGACAGGTTGAAAAGATGTTTTTATATTACAGCAGCCACATTTCTATCTTATCTCCTGTTGAAAGGTGAAGTATTAACGCAGTTAGTTTCCACCTCTGCTCTGACTTTAAATGCATTCTTCCATTTAGATTTGCCACTTTATGTAATGATGGATCAGTTCGAGGTCAGAAGAGATCATTACTGCAGAAATAATTGCATAACAAAAGGGCTCAAATACTGAACATAAAACAACGATGTCGTCCACATGCATCGCTGGAAAATGTGAAAAAATCGTTTACTAATTGTGGAAATAAACCTCATTTGTTCATTAACATGTGCTGCACACTTTTAACTTTGCGGTGTTTGTCGACTTGCAGACATGGACCTGTGCAACACGGTGGAGCACGGCTGTGAGCACCAGTGTGTGAGCACGCCAGGATCTTACTACTGTATCTGTCCAGAGGGACAACTGCTGCAGGAGGACGGCAAAGGCTGCGGCAGTAAGTCCACACAGGTGCACTGCCAGAGGTCTGCAGGGGGGTCAGGGTCCTGTGGGTCCTGCAGGGGTTGCAGGAGGAGCAGGAGCCTCTGGAACCTCTGGATCTCTGGAAACGATCAGCACCAGAGGAAGATATTTTCTCAGGAGATGAAATAAAGACGTGTGTAAATCCACCAGATCTCAAGCTGATGTTAAAAGCAGCTCAGTTTGTCTGCGAGGATCTTCTGTTGAATTTTCCTTCCCCCCGGGGAGGCTGAGAGTGTCTGCCAGTAACCTTCACACAGAGGTTTATACCTGCAGACCGCTGCTCCAACAGCAGGAGACCTTCTGATCGATCAGCCTGCTGACACTTTATACTGAGGACACTCTTCACATGGAAGCACAACAGCAGCAAAGAGTTGTTTGTGTCTGAAAGAGTTTTATTTTCCAAAAAGTTTCATAGTTTGAGGCTGAATGACCGACTTGAAACAGATTTATTACCAAGGAATTAGATTTGGTGCAAACAAGAGCACAAATATAAAGAGATATTTATTTAAACCCACTAGAAGAAAGTCAATACAGTATAAATAGAGAATTTAGCGACAAGAACTTTACAATAAGAAGAAGAAGAAGAGCTGTATTTTGTGCAGAGTAGGAGGATGTGCAAAGTTCAGTGTGTAGCAGACGTTGATGTTACTACACGTTAATATAACATGACCTTTGGGTGGGTGGGTGGGTTTATAGACTAAATATTCAGTAACTAAACATGATCAGATGAAGTTCAGTCGACTATTCATTCCCAGCCTCTCTCTCTCTCTCTCTCTCTCTCTCTCTCCTTCAGCCTGCAAGTCTGCCAACATCGACCTGGTGCTGCTGATTGACGGCTCCAAGAGCGTCCGCCCACAAAACTTTGAGCTGGTCAAAAAGTTTGTTAACCAGGTTGGAGGCGTGTTTTCGTGTTAACAACCACTGCATTTTAATGTCATTCTGTATCACACTCAAATACCAACAACAACAACAACAAATTCAAATCTAAAGTGAAATCTATGTGACAGATCACCTCACAGTTCAGATGTTGATCACAGGTTGAGCTGAAACTTCTGCAGCTGCTTTACTGCAGGTCGTCTGTGCAGCAGCTTATATTTACGTGTGCATGTACGGCGGCCTCTAGTGGCCAAAGTTATGACGGGAGCAAAGGAGGAAGTTTAAAGAGTGTCAATGTCCTCGCACCTCGTGTCCCAAAAGTCCACCCAGCAAACTTATTTCAACCCAAAACATGACCTTTTCCTAAACCTAACCAAGTTTCTGTGCCCAAAACTAACAGTTTACCACGTGTTTGTTATTGTTACCATAACGACGGATGATAAAAATAATAAAAACTTTATTTATGTAGCACCTTTAAAAACAGAGTTTACAAAGTGCTTCGACAGACAAAGCAAAAGCAGCAACATATAGAATATATAACAGAAACAAATGCATGAAACGCTAAAAGCAAAGAAAATACAATGAAGTAAAAGAAAAGAAACTGTGATCAATAAATACAAATAAAAATAATAATAAAGATGAGTCATTCTGGGAGTCGTCTACGTTGGAGGACTTGTTGGTTGGTCATCAGCCGACAGCTTCGAGGTTTAGATGAAGGAGCTCAGTGAAAAGATGCAGCAGCAGAAACACAAACTGCAGAACTGTGGGACGAACAACAAGTGACGTGTGTAAAGACAGCACCTGTGCCTCGTGTCACCTCGTGTGCTGCAGGTCGTGGACTCTCTGGACGTGTCTGCTCACGGCACCAGGGTGGGTCTGGTCCAGTACTCCAGCCGGGTCCGGACGGAGTTCCCCCTCAACATGTACCACACTGCTGACGAGATCAAAGCTGCTGTCATGAAGGTAGAAGGGATCTTTTCTGTTTCCTCGTCAGCTGTGAACTCCAGTAGCAGCGCTCGGGGACTTGAACCTGTGTCGTCTGTCCTGGTTTAGGTGGACTACATGGAGAAGGGCACCATGACGGGTCTGGCCCTGAAACACATGGTGGAGAACAGCTTCTCAGAGGCCGAGGGCGCTCGTCCTTCCAGCCGCAACATCCCCCGAATCGGCCTGGTCTTCACGGACGGACGCTCGCAGGACGACATCACCGAGTTCGCCAAGAAGGCCAAAGAAGCCGGTGAGACTCAACCGTGAAGCTCCAACCTGCGGGTTGTGTTCTCTGTGAGCGTCTGATTCACCTTTCTGTGCACGTACGCAGGCGTCACCATGTACGCCGTGGGCGTTGGAAAAGCCGTGGAAGATGAGCTGCGTGAGATCGCGTCCGAGCCGGTGGAGAAACATTTCTATTACACCACCGACTTCACCGCCATCAGCACCATCGCCGAGAACCTCAAGCTCAACGTCTGCCCAGGTACAAACACTCCCACAGTGCATCAGCAGCTTACTTTATCTTTTCTAAACAGATCAAAAGCAGCGGGTCATCCTCTCCATCAAGTAATCAGAGAACAAACAAACAAACATATTGTATATTTCACTTGAAATGAAGCTACGTGTTAGCATGCAGAATATAGATTAACATCATCTCTGCAGCTTCCTGTGACGTGTCCAGTTCTTTGGCTCCATCTGCGGACAAAAGCACTAACAATGTGTCTGTTTGTCATCAGTGAAGCCACTGATCACACCTGATGGTAGTTAAAGATTATTGGCCACGTTGTGTTTGTAAGGCACGTGCTTTGGGTCTCCTCTGTTGTGTAGACTGTCATAAATGTTGGGACTCCTTCGAAAACAGGATGGTGTTTATCCTAATCAATACATTTGAACACAATGACAAAATATAAAACCAGAAATACTTTATAAAACTTAAAGGGTTGTAATTTATAGGTTTAACTTGTTTTAATGTGTGAAGATTTAAACGTTTAGCTAATATTGTGAGCCCAAAATCACATGTTTCTCCCTCAAGTAGCTAAAAACTGCATCTTAAACCCAAATGTATTGACGTTGGGGACGTTGGTGACGTTGGTGACGCTGACCCCCCGCCCCCTCCTTGTGTCTCTGCAGAGGAGAGTCAGGGGGAGATCGAGGTGAAGGACCCGTGTGCCTGCGAGAGTCTGGTGGAGTTCCAGCAGGCCACCATGAGCAGCCTGGAGCAGCTCACACAGAAACATATCCTCTTTAATAACTCAGTATTCATCAGAAGAATCAAACGCAGCAAACTGGGGTTCACGGCACCATTTGATTCAATGTTTTTAATTTAAGAACACGTGATTCATTTGATTTTAAGCTCAAAATGATGCATGTTACATAATTGGACAAAAGGGTCGCCATGTAAAATACAAATGAGGGGACGAGTTCAAGGATGAGGCTGCTGATGTTCTGCATTTGTCAAGAAAACCCGATATCGTGTGTTTTAGTAGAAAATAGTCCCCAACAAATGCACCATTTCCTCCTGTTGGACTCTTGACACTTTATTTAAATATGAAACTATAAGAGATTTACGTCTTCAGCCGAGAGCCACGACAGGAAGCTGTGAAGTACTGAGAGACTTGTTGACACCTCGTTGGTCGTTGACAATAATTAAAATATAGAACAATTCCGGCTTGAAGCTTTTGGGACCATGAAGTTCTGGGGACTTCCTGAGAACTACAAACCTACAAGAGCTTTATTTAGTTTGTGTTCGTTGTTACAGGAACTGTTTCTATAGCAACGTCACACACAAGACTCCTATATTTAGCTGTGACGAGTCAATATGGCGTAGTTCTGTTGGTCGAGTACTTGAAAACAAAAAAACTAATGTCTTAACATTTGTGTTCATGCATTTATGACCTGTATGTGATTATTATTCCTTGACTCACCCGTCTACTGTCTGCAATGACCGCTCGTCTGGAGCAGCTGGAGAACCAGCTTCTGTCCAGGAAGTGAGCGAGCAGGACGCCCCAGAGAGCCAATCACAGAGTGAGGAGGAGGAGGAGGAGGAGGAGGAGGAGGAGGAGGAGGAGGAGGGCACATCAGAGACCCTTCCAGTCAACAGACATAACCAAAGTGCCTTTTCACAAAGCCTCTGTAGCTTTCATCACTCGGCCTGTGGCCCTCACGCTGCTGAGGATGACATTTATCTGAAAGCTTGTGATATAGAATCATATTTCTGGTATAGATGTAAATGACCCAACTTGTACACTTTCTGTCACCATCACCACGTTCACGTTCCCATGAATCACTGAGCAAAGCAGCTGTTACGAGACAAACAACCAACGCTTTCATGAAACAGGAGGATTTTACATTTCCACGACTCCCCAGGACGTCTCCTGCACAGACTGGAGATATAAAGATGGCCGACGCGTCTCCACTTCCTCCTTCTGTACAAAAATGAAGCCAAAACACCCCCCGGATACGGGAGCTGCCATCTAATCAGCTGGAGCCAGAGTCCCGCCCCCGCACACACACACCTGAACCAATCACAGCACACTCACAGCTGTCAATCATGAGGCCACACCCCCTTTTTATAGCATTACACACCAAACTGATCAGAAAAATGAACAAACATCAGCATGATAAGAACTTTTGATTTTTTCAGTCCCATCCATCAACATGGAGGGGGGGCAGGGCTTATGAGCTGTACTGCAGCCGGCCACCAGGGGGCGATCCAGGTGTTTTGACTTCACTTTTGGGGAGCTGTCACGTCTCTGTCCGTCTTTATACATCCAGTCTGTGGCGTGCACCTGCACTTTGCATGTTCCAACAAACACAACAGCATTAAAGGATCAGTTCAGAACATTTGGTATTGACCTCCATGTGACGTCACAGCGTTTCACCTGCGCAGCACAGAGAGGATTGTGGGCCGTCTGTGTAAACTACATGTAGTCAGTGTACTGTAGATATTCTAACATACAGTGTTCATGCACAGTCTCACGTCTGTTCCCCTGACCCTGTTTATACTTGATCTGTTTTGTACGGTTTGTTGAATGTGATGTATTTATAGCAGAAGGGTTTGTTTTGTACCACCGTAGAATAGCGAATAAAGCAGGAACACGTGTTATTACCACTCCTAATATTAAACTCATTAGTTGCTTGTTTGTGGCTTCGCAGCGTCGAAGAAAGTAGTTTAGATTGAACAAATAAATGAAAAAAGGGAAGATAAGAAGTTTCACTGTTCACTAAAGCTGTGGTCTGTTGCTGACAGAGTGAATGTGATGAATTGGCGTTATCGTAGATCACGTTTGCTCGTCACTCTGCACTTTCTAGATTTTTCTCTGAGCCTCGAGACGTTCAGCGCTCGTTACATCGACAGCTTCCCCACATTAGACTCACAGGCCGCTGCATGTTCATGAACGACCACCTTAACTGTAGTAGTTTGTTTCACTCTTGTAGTTTTGTATAAAAAAATAAATATAAAGACCACCACAAATGTATTCCAGTTTATATTTGAATGTTTTGTATATTTTCTAATAGCTTTACCCTTTGTATTTGTCTGATTGATCCCTGTTTTACAGCACAGGAGGCAATAAAAGACAGAACTTTTCACTTCTGAGTCACGTGTTGCTTTACGCCTCAGGGTGACGTGTCCAGGTTGGTCTCACGGGTCTTTAAACGGTTTTAAAATGTTTTGTTTCCTGGAAATAAAACTGAAAACACGACTGAAAAGTTCCAGTAAATCCAACTTTATTTGGATGTTTTGGCCCCGTGAATTTAAATCTCATTAAAAACTGGATTTGGTTCCAAGACTCTGGATCAGGATCAGCACATCCCTGTAAACCTCAACAAGAAGCTCTGGTCCAGAAGGGCCCTGACCCACTGAGGCCCCGGGGCCCCAGATCAGTAATCCATCCATGCCCACAAGAGAATATTGTGTTCGATGTGTTTAAAACTATTTTCTGCTCAAATATTAGTTTGATGCCTTCAAACTGGACTAAATATATATAAATATATATTATATATATTTTTTTTATTCAATCAATACTTTAATTATTAGAAAGAAATAAGAAGGATGGTTTTGTAATATTTAATATTTAAGTATTTATTTATTGTTTTGTTGCTGTTTTGTTTGATTACAATATTAAGAGCCAATCATTAATTAGTTAGTTGAAGCACTTATTGATGATTGAAGGTACTGGGCAGGTTGGGGCTGCAGCTGCAGGACCAGCAGGAAGCGTTGGTGGTGTTTGTTTGTTTTGTTTAGATAAACCACAGGAAACATGATGCTTGTTTTCACTCCTCAGGTGTTTTTTTTTTAAGATTGAGGAAATCCAGTCCTCTACATCTTACGTCTTTGTCAGAATCAGAGTCGGATTTATTGCCAAGTAGGAATTTGCTTTGGTGCATAAGGAAGTATAAATATATACAGATATGTAAATAACACCACTAAAAGTACTATAACAAAGCAAATTTAAAATATTAAATTAAATTAAAATAATAGAACTGTACAATAATATGAAAAAGAAAAGCTGTACATTTTGTGCAGAGTAAAATAAAATAGGAATAAACAGGATGTGCCTGTGAGGAGTGTTTTCATATATCTGGAGATAAACAAGTAAACTTTTCTTTGTCTGTGTCTCAGTACGACGAGCACCCTGAAGAGAAAAGTTTGTCCTCCGTGGATGAAGTTGTGTTTCTGAGCAGGTGAGCAGACGTGCAGGTGAGTGAACAAAGTGAACTCCTTGTGGATTTAAAGAGCAGCTCTGTGGGGATCAGTCGCTGCTTTCATTACTCACCACGACCTTTTGCAGGTTCTCTCAGCAGACTGTGATGCAAGACTCCCAAACAAGTAGAACAACATGTTTTACTCAAGTTCAGATCAGATTTGGTGCAGATTCATGTTCAGGATGCACTGATCAGGTGGTACCGGCGCCGAAACTGACCGTATAAAGCAGATGTTCACTTATATCCATTCAGAATACAGAAATCTCTGCTTTCATCTTGTCTTAAATTAAAATGAGTTCAACACAGTGACGTATATTGATTTCAAATGTAGGGAACCGGATCAGTGTTGACACCCTGAGATGATGTCTGCAAAAGAAAAAGTTGAACTGGCACGACCTCGATTCAAAACGGAAACTTCACCACCTTTTATGTTGATGTCCAATCAGTAAATGCTGTTAACTGCTTTATTGATCGAGAAAGCTTGCAGATAGCAGTGCCTACATGTACCAGGATGCATTGCACAGATCCTTCCAAAATCTGCCCACGCTGAAACTCATTGTTCACTTCTCTCACTCGTGTTCCTGCACGGCTCGGCCTCGACTGTAGTTCTTCTTCAAACACACAGAGAACAACTGCAGGTGTTCTACACACCATCTCTGCACCACAGAGATCATGTCTGAAATCTGCGAAATTGTCCTTTAATGAATGAATTATGTAGTTTAAAGTTTTCCCATAATAACGTCCCAGAGCACAAGCTGATATATTCACATGTTTGTCCGGAGCAGCAGCAAAACCACCAAAACATTCAGTTTACAATCACAGAAAAGACAAAAGTAAAGTAAATATGAGTTACTTTTTTATTTTATTTGGTAAAAAGTTACTTCATCTAAATGACTTTTAACAGCTCCGAACAATACATGAGTTTACAGGATACAGAAACATATTCGATTGTAAGTTTGATGAATTTAAGATGAAAGTTTCTGTAAATGTTTCAGTGATGTTTGAAGTGATGCAACAGCTTCACACTAAAGTTGTGATCATAGTTTCTGTTCACTGGTTTCATAGTAAAAGTTTCTAAAAGAGCAAACAAGTGAGACGTGTGAGGAACAAAGATTTTCTCCGCTCGATCCGCCCACATGGAATATTCATTTCTTTGTTGTTCATTAAACTTAATCACCCGTTCTCCTCTGAGTGAGCTGCGACTTGTTTTTCCATTTTAATTAGTAAATGATCTTAAATATCACAGCTAATAGACTCTCTCAGAAGACACATCTAATAACTCCCTTTGATGCTGTGTGTGTGTGTGGGTGTGTGTGTGTGTGTGTGTGTGTGTGTGTGTGTGTGTGTGTGCACTGCAGGCTGTGCGCTACATAACAAGCTGCCCCAGTGCGTGTGACCTTTACTGCCTAATGAGGGTTGATGCGACAGTTGCTCGTCCTGCGTCCTGCAGCGCGACTCACTTCCTGAACACACGGAGGATTTCTGAAAATGTCAAAAAGGTCCCAAAAGAGCTTCTCAAAGTTTAACGACGTCTCTCTCACAGTGAAGTTTACTCAAGCGAGAGCTGCACAAACAGAAGAAGTCACCATTTTAGAACTGAATAAAAAGTTCCAGGAAGCAGCGCTCTTATTTTATCAAGTCATTATAATTTGTGGGAAATATTAAACTACACAATGTATGCTGTTAAACATTTAAACTCGGATAAAAAAAGGTCACCAAGCAAAGCGATCAAGCTAATTCAATGTAGTTTGATGTCCAGCTCTGTTAGGGTCTGTGAGCTGTGGTTCAGGTTTCCTGTTTTCTTGTGAAATCCTGGTGTGTCCTCGTCTTCGGGTGATTTCCTGTCCTTGTCTCGCTTCCCTCCTTTTTTGATGATGATCACCTGTGTCTCGTTTCGCACCTGTTTCTGTTCTCCTCGTTTGTCTTTAGTCTTTATTCAGGTTTTCTTCAGTGTTGGGTCATTGCATGCATTTGCAGATGTACGGGTTCAGGTATGTGTCCTGTCATGTTACGGTTCTTGGTTCATGTATTGTGGATCATGTTTTCGAGTGCCGTTCCTGCCTCAAATATAGATTGTTGCAATAAACTTTACATTGAACTCCGCACAAGTCTGCATTTGGGTCCTATTCCTGCTGCCTCTTGGATAGCCTAACAAATACTGGGTTTTTGATGCCACTTTAATTACCAGTATCTGCATTTTTACCACGCATACAGAACTTTTGATGAGGATTCCTTAAATGTAGAGATTAAAAGAATATTGACTAAGACGGGACGTGAACGAGACATTTCACAAATGTGTTAAATAAACTTGCCACTTGCTGTCCAGCCGAGTATCAACACTGCGAGAGAAGGCCTCTGACGGATGTCTTCAAATCTACAATAACAGATTAAGATTTTTATTTTAAAAGCCATCAGTAAATGTGGAGATTTGAGGTTTGACTTGAAATGGGTTCATTTACAGCTGCAACGTCAGTCAGGAGACAGTTTTTTTTTTTAATCCAGTCCTTTCAAAATAAAATGTGAATGCTAAAGCCCTGTGACAGAACTTGTGAGCGGAAGCATGCTGATATTTATCAGCTATAATAATTACCACGTTCACCATCTTAGTTTATGCTAACTAACTAGCTCTGAACAGGAAGTACAGCTGAGACTGATGGGAATGCCACTGCAGGTTCAATTTATCCCTGACGGAGATCAAAGATCACAAAAGGTGTTACATTTCCTCCTGAGGGGGATAACGGAAGTCTAAACACATTTCATGCCAATACATCCAATAATTGAGATATATGACTAATAAACTAAAAAGTCAACCTCACGTCCGTGGGGTTTATCCTCTGGGGATCTTGAAAGTCATTCATGGCATCCAGTAACTACTGAGACGTTTCAGTCTGGACCAAAGTGGTGGATGAACCAACCAACATTGAATGAACTAAACATTTCCATCCAAGGAAGCACCAGCAGGCTCCTTTTTTGCAAGTTTGTACATTTGCATTCATATGTCTCAAGCACACACACACACACACACACACACACACACACACACACACACACACTCACGATAACTAAATATGCATACGCACACCCCTGAGTCCTCGGACAACTGTGAACCAAACCACATATAAAGCTGTAGCTTCTTCTGATCAACATTGTTGGTGCTCCGGTGAGTGTGAGTAAATTAATGACTGAAAACTGAACTGTGAGCTTTTCTCTAATGTTGCTTTGAGAACCTCTTGTACTTTACATTATATTCTGTACTTATAATTATATGTACAAATATACATAACATATAACACAATATAACATATACTGTATGTAACCAATCTGGAACCAGGTTGGTTGGTTGTATGTGTCTCCAGAATCTAACGACGACAATGTTTTACTGCTGCATTTTCTTGGTGAATGTTTCATGTGATTCTTTTAGTTTTTTCTGTTGCAGTACATTTAATACTTTCATCCAGATTCCCAGAAGACATTTTTGAGTCTGCCAAAAGAAGAGACGTCAATTTTAAGCACTTTGACTAAACACTGAGGCCGATCCTACAGAAATGACTGTTGTTCTGCTGTTTAAAGGACTGAAACGATCATTACATTTAAAAGACTGACTAATCAAATGATTCTTACCAAATGTAGATATATATGGTATACTTTTACATTTTTAATCAGCTTGTGTTTTTGTGTTTGCAGAGGACGCAGACTGAGTGACACCTCTTGTTCTTTTTGATGCTACATTCACGCTGATTTTTTTCTTTCAAGTTCAAGTTCATCTGAGGTCAGCGCTTATTCTCAAGAACCAACAGCTGCTTCAGACGATTGAAAATTTTAATTTAAGTGAATTGAGATCAGATTATCAGATAGAAATACTGTAGACGAGTAGAAGATGAACTGTGGAAACGATCCAGCTTAAATAGTGAATGAGCCACACATCATAATGTAGAGTGACTGTAGAAGTGATTCTCTAATCGAAAAGAATAATCATTGTGTTGATTGTGAAACTTGCCTTTTTTAAAACATATTTCACCCTTGTGCTACCTTGCCGGTCATATTGACCCAGTGTCTTCTCCACAAGGTAGCGCAAGGGTTTAAAAAAAAAAAAAGTTAACGTACAATTATTCCCTATTTAATACCAAAAATTATTCCTCAGTTTAACAAACATGAAGTGTTTGGTTTTAATCATTATTGTATAAATATAGTATGGTAGTATATGAAATATGGGTTATTTCTGGGGATTTTCTGATCTTACAGTTGACTACGTGTTGCAAAAAAGGGGATTGTTTTATTTGTGGGTCAATAATGAAATTCCTTCTACTCATTAATGATTATAAATCTACTTTTAGATCTTCAACCTTTTATGAAGATGAACACGTCTTCTGCCAACGTGACCGTGGTCATCGAGTACCGGGACTCCTTCTCTAAAGCGGTGACCAAGAATGTGATCGTTGTGTTTCTCGGGATCTCCATCAACTGCATCAACGCAGGCCTCATTCACACCTTCTGCAAAAACCAGGTAAAACATACCGTTAATACGTTTGCTGGAGATATATGCCAGACATAAATACTGAAATGTTGTGTTTCGACACACCGTCCTCCTCAACCAGTTATCTGAATACCTAGGCCTTACTGGTGCAGCTGGTTCCAGTCATATCCCTCAAACAGGACCCCTCCTTTTTACCATCTACATGCTCCCCCTTGGCCAGATCATTTGCCAGCTGTGCCTCAGCACCAAACCCTCCATTCAGCTCCCCCCACAATCCCCCTTGTCAACTGGATGTCATCCAGTCATCTCAAGCTACACAGCAACAAAACAGAGCTCATGGTTGTGGCGTCTCAGATAAAATTAATAACCAAATCTGCTTTCTTTCACCTCAAAAACATCTCACAGCACCCTCATTCATGCCTTCATCACCTCCTGTCTGAATTACCCACTGTCCGAGGTTCCTGGCAAAGACCTGGACAGGCTCCAGTATGTGCAGCACATCACCCCCACCCTTAGTCACCTTCACTGACTCCCAGTCAAGTCCCGGATCTCATACAAAATCCTTCTCACCTACAAATCAATCCATTCTCTTGGCCCCATGCACCTATTTGACCTCCTCCACTCCCATTTCCCTTCCTGGAATCCGTATGGACTTATTTAATCAACCCTGACAATCATTGTTGGTTCTCCTGAAAGGCGCTATATAAATGCAAGCTGCTATTATTATTACTATTATTATTATTATTAAAAAATGAATAAGTAGCAGTAAGTTAGAAACTGTATGGTACAAACTGTTGTAGAGCCCAAGTGATGCCGGATTTAAAAAGGTTTCCAAGATTTGACAGCAGTGATTCAAAGCTTTCCTTCCCTCCCTGTGTGCTTTTCCTCCAGATCTTTTACACGAACCCTCGCTACATCCTGTTCATTCACCTGGTGGTCAACGACATGATCCAGCTGATGCTGACCATCAGCCTGTTCATCATC
>JAVQJD010050143.1:0-57750 GCA_036023655.1 Nannoperca australis
AGAGGGGGGGAAGAGAGGGGGAGGGAGAGGGAGGTGGGGGGGACGAAGGAGCAGAGAGTGAGAAAGAGAGAGAAACAGAAGGTTTTTTATATGATCAGCTCCTTACCCACTGTCTGAGGGCCTGTTAAGGTGTTAACATCAAGCCTCAGAGCCAATTACCTAAACCTGCAAGTACACACGTGCACGCACACACACACGCACACACACACACACACACACACACACACACACACACACACACACAGTGTTGTGACACAGGAGGAGAAGGATACAGGTCTACTGGACACTTACTGTAGTTTCCCCTCCTCCTCTCTTGTGTGGACGACTCCACCGTCCTGACCTCTCAATTATCCCTCATCCCCCCACCTGCTACTCTTTGCGCCCCAAACATCCACCCCCCCACCCCCTTTATTCCGACCCCAAAGCTCATACCTCCAACTCCCCCTCCACCCTAGCCTCCTCTCCTCCGTCTTCTACCCCCTCACCCCTTCATACACACTCCCCCTGCGGCTCTGTGGGTTATTATAGTGAAATATGAAGCGGTGTGGATTCTAGGCTTCATGAAATTTCCATGAGCATTGATCTGATCTGATGTGGGTGATTGCTAGGTGAATCCCTCCAGTCCAGGGCTGTTGCTCATCTATTCATTTATTTATGGCAGTTATGTTTTACTGGCTTTGATTTGCTCTTCTGGAGAGCGACAGCTAAGAATTATAAATATACCTGTATAGGAGAGTGTGCTTTGAATCCTGGAGTGTACTGGAACAACACCCCTCTTTCCAGGCAGGAGAGGTTTTATAATTTTTTTTGTTGCTTTTTTCCAGTACTAATTCCTGTTGTGAAATGTGAGATATTGAGCATAGATATAAGAGCATAAAACGGCAAGATAATCCCCAAAGAGGCACAGCCAGGTAGTTAGTGGTGCGCGTTGTCCCCCACATACTCCTCTTGTGGTTTATGGGCCTTGAAAACGAACAGAGACGATATCACTTCCTCTCTCAATTACCAAAATTGTCTCTTTATTTGTAATAGGAGGTATCTCTGTATGTCTTGGGGTTTTTATGCTATTGTTCACTCGAGGCTCATTTGGCGCATTGTGGAGAACTGATAAAAAATTCATCATAAAAACAAAAGCCTTTGAGACGAAAGAGAGGATGTTGTCAGAACAATCCCCTCCTCAGACTGCAGGCTTAATCCAGGGCAAATCCTCCTTAAGGCTTTAGAGAGATCAGAGAATAGGGAAGTAATGTCAAATATTTGTCCTCTGAAATAATTCATACTTTATTTGTTGCATGTGATCATCTCATTGTTTTGGCTTATTTTATCAGTGGACCAGCTGGCCTGTAATGTGTGTCATTCTTCAGAAGTTGAGCCTGCCTCTGGCATCTCTACTCCTACTTTGTTTTCTCTGTGCTGTCTTTGCTTCTGGCTATTCACCTTTCCTTTCTTTCACTCTTATGGATTACTTGAACGGTCCGCTGGGAGAGCTGTCCAAATACGTTTGTGTTGCCAAAACAGAGCACCACCGATTCCTGCTCCTGTGCTCTCTTTTGGTTCGTGTGTTTGAGTCGAGCGGCTCAGGAGGAGCCATGGTGAAGTCACTAGAGGTCCAGCAGGACAGCTTGTACTCATAGCCTCTAGGGGCCTTTTTCTGGGGGCCGCCTAGTCAGCCTGGCTGCTCAGATGTGAGGCGAGCAGGGCATCAGCCCTCAGGAAACGTCCAAGCTGCGGCCCACAGGGGAAACAGACGGACGGCGCAGACACATACAGGCGATCCTCATGCATAATGGCTCCTTCTCTTTCACTTTTCACACCCATACAAGTGTAAATGCACACATGTTCAAGCCACAGACTCCATACAGAAGCAGCATCTTATAGGCTGTAGCCCAGAAAAGTAGTTAAGACCGTTATCCATGTATGTGCATTGACTCCCCAGGCAAACCCACAAAGAGACACAAAGGGGAGGAGGGTAAAAGACAGGAGAGAGAGAGAGTACATTAGGAATGAATTATGTGGAGAGAGCACTTATCCAACAATCCTCCTCTGAAGTGTTTGTACTATAAGCCTCAGATCTTCATTGTATTTATTCTAATGTTTAAATATTCATGGTAAATCTTCTCATATTCAATTACCGTAGCACGACCACAGCATGCCTAGAGAGTGCTTTCTCCCTGCTGCCTGGATGATCTGGCTCTGTGTGTGCGTGCATGTGTGTGTGCGTGTGAGCGTATGCAACTGTCTCTACGTGTGTGTGTGTGTGTGTGTGTGTGTGTGTGTGTGTGTTTAGCTTGTTCCCCGGAGCGATCAAGCCTTTGTTATATTGGAACCAGGCTCTGTAATTGCTTATATTAGTCGCTGATCAACGCAAGACCACAGGACACACACACACACACACACACACACACACACACACATAAATGCACACAAATACACATACACTCTGCCTGATTCCTGACAGTCTTTTTATTAACCACCAAAGCAGGCAACAGAGAGAGATTCATTACATCACAGGCAAACAAAGACACACACCAGACTTAATAGAGAACACCCACATTTTCAGCGTGTTTAGTTTAATGTTGAAACATATTCACGTAAAACCGTGCTTAATTCAGTCGTTTCTACCGCACTCATTTCTGCTGCTGTATCTCCCAGTTGCCTTTTGAACAGTAGGTGTTTTCGTTATCAAGAATCAAGCATTCAACTTTTTTCCCTTTTTTTTTTTTCTGCCTCTCTTTCTGTTTGTGCTTAGCGCTGAACGAGCCAACCATAGACTATGGCTTCCAGAGGTTACAGAAGGTCATCCCCAGACACCCCGGAGACCAGGAGAGATTACCCAAGGTACAGTGCCTCCACTCCTCTCATGTGTCCGCACTCATGTTGGTTGCAATTATTTTATAGGAATTTGTCTTGGTAACACTGGTACAGAAAGGTATTGACAGCTTCTAGAGTTTCATAGCGTATATGGATATACATGACACAAGGGCAGCATGACCTCACATACAGAGAAATGACTGTGTGCTACAGACAGTAGGCTTTACATGACACTATGCAGTATGAACATAAACATTTTTGTCATATGTTCATGGTCATTTTCTGCTCAAACAAACACTTTATTTGCATAGCGAACGCACAAGCAACTCTATTCATCCTTCCACCAAGTATAAGGTCATTTAGACTGGCAAAGAGGGAGAGGAAAGGGATGGATGGAGGGAGGAAAAGAGGGAGAGAGGAAGGAAAGGAGGTTGAGGGGAGAGAGGAAGAGAGAGGCAGAAGCAGGTTAGGTGATCCATCATAGCTGTCCAGTCTTACCTCCTGCTGGGTCAGTGGATCGAAGTCAACCCCGGGTGGACTTTATTACTTCCAGCACACACACACAAACCTGCATACACACAGGCACACACGCATATAAAAATGCACATACACACTTCTCTGTGCTTGTACGAGCGCACACATACACAGTCAGTGGAGGGAAGTCACCATGAGGCAGAGATGAAGAGCCCAGGTAGATGCAAAAGGAAGATAGAGAAATCACTTGTCCTCGTTGTGTGTCATGTCTGGTGGATACCAGACTTGTCCTGGTGAGTTCTAGTCTTTAGCCTATCAACCCCCCTGTATCTCTCTAAATATCTTTGTATCCATCCATCTATTCTCCTCTCCTCCTCCTCTTCCTCCCTCACTCCGCGGTGTCTCTTTCTCTTCTAAATGAACAGCGGTAGCTGGCAGGCCCGGTTGTTCATTTCAGCTCTATTGATTTGTGCCTTTATTGAGGTAATAACAGTTTGTTGACCACACTTCTCTCAACTGTTGGCCTCAATCAGGAGAGAGAGAGGGGCAGGAGGGGGGCCTACACTGGCAACTTTGTGGTTGTTCTTCAGTCAATTTCCAATTGAGATTAAACTGATTGGGAATATAATGAATTCCATTCTAGTGGCAGGGGGGGGGGGGTTGGTTCTTAATGAACCACCCCACCCCCCATACACACACACACACACACACACTGAGCCGGAAAACAAGCAGGATATCTGCCAATGCCTGTTATATCTCTGTATGTTGTGGTAATGATCCGGTGTCCAGCTGAAAACAGCCCCCGTACTGTGCTGTGGCTAATAGTCAGGCCGTCAGAGTGAGGAGGGAGTGCTGGGCATCTCAGGCACCGCCAGACTGCTGGGTGTTTAGCTCAGGCTGTGGTGTAGCTGGGGGTCTGGGGCCGGCTAATGAGTGACCGCCCTGCCAGACGGGGCCAGGCTCTGCTCTGGATCAGGTTCCCCTTCCTGTTGACGTCTCTGTGGGCCTGACTTTACGGGAAGAGACCCTGCGCCCAGGAAATGGTCTCCCCTTACAGCAGCAGAGCTAGGGAGGCAGCGCGGCGCTAACCACATTTATCTGTTTATCAGAACGACTCTGGAGCGCTGCCTAATCGCGTTTAGCTACTGGACAGATCCCTTTGCTAACGAGAGACTGATAGGTACAGACAGGGCACAGGACCATGAGAGAGAGTGATTAATAGAAAGCATGGGAGAGGAGAGAGAGACGAGAGAAAGTAGTTTGGAGACGCAGTTGAAGAGAGAGTGGAGGTTAGAGATGGAGATGCACAGACAGACAGTAGAGGTCCTAAAGGCTATGAGACTCATAGCTGGTGCAGAGAGAGGCAAAATGTTTTAGATGAAGTGACTAAGGTTCCACACGTCCTCCCTGAACACCGTTACACTCCAGCTGCAGATCTGTTTGTGTCTTAATGCCTCACACTTCCCTCATTTCCCCTCCTCCTCCTCCTCCTCCCCTCCCTCCCATCATCCATCCATCTATCTATCTAGCAATCCCTGGGAGGCATGGGGAGTCGAAGAAAAGCAGAGAGAAGGAAGCGAGGAGCGGTGCATACATACTAAAGAACCACTTACCTTCCTAGGGCCTCTACATCTCTCAATCACCCCGAGCAGGCCTCCTCTCTGGTCTCCCCTCTTTCCGTCTCTCCCCCCTCCTCCCCCCTCGCCTCCCTCTCTGCCTCCCCCAGATAGTGCTAGTAATGGGAGGTTAACACAGAGGCAGCGCTCCCATTATTGAGTGAATTTAGCACCTCGGACAGCGCTCTACAATCTTTATTGCTTTGCTGACCCTCTCGTCATGTCCTGGGCGTGCTCGACAGCCTCCACGTGTGCGTGGCTGCGTATGTGTGTGTGCGTGTGTGCGCGTGTGTGTGTTTGTGATATGAGGTCTGATTGAAAGGCGGTGTGTCACGGAACAGAGAGCACACATGCTCCAGGGCTTGTTCACAGCGAGGGATACACTCAGGAGGGTAAGGCGCACAGCGTGTGTGTGTGTGCACGGGTGGAAGAGAGGGAGGGAGAGAAAGAAACGAGTGGAAGGTTGGAGGGGAGGGGGCTGTAATTTTCTAGTTGTCGCGCCTCCAGCATATATCCTGGCCCCGGCACATTAACTTTTAAAAAGGGTTTCGTAGGGCTGTAGGTGTCTACATCACACACACACACACACACATAAGCCTGGAGTCACACACTCATACACTCAGGGAGGGAAAAAAGAATAGAGACAGAGAGAGGAGAGAAAGGAGGGTAAGTGGTAGAAAATGAGCGCGGAGAAACGGCAACACTACGGAAGGATAAATGTTTGATGTGGGAAATTCCACTCGGCGGTTTTCACCTGAGCAATGATGTTCTACATTTATCACACAAAGTGGATGCAGGGCTATTCACTTGGATCATTACCAGGGTTAATACAGGGCAGAAGACGGGTGTGTCACAGCTGACGAGGGGAGTTGTATAGCCGTCAGCCCGATGATATGTTGTGTTAAATGAGACTGATGTGTGATCATGTGCAACAGATTCATGATCCGGCGGTGACTGCAGGGAGGAGAAGACGTAGAAGATGGTTGACTGATAAAGAAATATAGGCTCATGTTTTATTCACCGATAACAGTATCTTACCTCTGCTCTCCCAAACTGCCTGGCTAGTAACAAAGTGCTGGACAGGCCCATATCTCTTCCTCTCCCTTCCACTATGCGCCTCCATCCTCTCTTGCACTCTCTGTTCTGCATTCACAGCATAATGTAAGACGTGAAATGTAATAAAAGTGACTGAACTCTTTGAGCCATCACACTCATGATCAATCCCCTTCCCCTTTCTGCACTTGTATTGTAGGAGGTGATCTTAAAGCGAGCTGCAGACCTGGTAGAGGCTTTGTACGGGATGCCTCACAATAACCAGGTAAACACTCACTCAATAAAAGCATGTACACAAACATCACATCACAAACATCACGAACACCACTGGCAGCATCAAAGGCGGTGTCTCCGCTGGCCCAGCAGCACCCCGCTGTGCTCATGCAAGATCTGGACCCACAAACGCACACACGGGAATAAGTGAGTGCTTTCATCAGCTCATGTGTTGAGGAGGAAAGGAGGAGGAGTACAATGAAAACTAAATGTAGAGGGAGGAGAGGAGAATAGGGAGAGTACAGAAGCAGATGATGAAGAGGAGGAGGAGAAGAGAATTGGAACACGAAGCAGGGAGGAGAGGAAGAGGCAGGCTGAAGATTTGATGAGTCTGTTAATGAGGCTTTCCTCCATTTACTGGAAGCAATCCCACCACTCCCAGTGACCACTGATAAAAAAACACTCAGCCTACTAGGTTTACATGCGCAATATCTCAAGTGTAGATCTAGCATTCTTGTGAGATCATAAAGTCTGCAGCAAGGGCATATTTTCTCTTCCTCTCTTCTTTTCTCGTCATCTTCTCTTCTCTCCTGCCTCTGTTGCTGACCACAGCTCTTTTTTTTTTTCTTCCCTTCCCCATTGTCAGGAGATGATTCTGAAACGAGCAGCGGATATCGCAGAGGCCCTCTACACAACAGTGCCACGAGGGCACAACCAGCTAGCCAGTCTTGGCAGCGGATCCGTCCACGCTGGCATGATGTCCGTAAACTCCTTCACTGGGTCAGAGGTGGCGCAAACAGCCAATCAGGGTGAGCAAACTCAACAGGAAGCAATTAAAGTCTATTACCGTGGGAAATCTTTTTTTTCTTTTTGATGAGAGAAGGATGGTTGGTAAAGATGAGTGGTGCAAAGTTTTATTTTTCATGTGGGAAATTCAGAGAGGATGATTTAGGGGGCATGGAGCAAAAAAGGCAGATTCTGAGAAAGGAGGACGGGAGGGGGAGGGGGAGGAGGGGAGGCGGCAATAAGAAACAGGGAAAACTTGAGATGGGGGAAAGAACTGAGGTAAGAGAGTGAAGAATGGAGAAAAAGAGAGCCATGGATGGAGTACGATGGAGAAATATGAGTGGGTCCTAGGGGTGTGTATATTAGACTGAGGTCGGCCCCTGTCTGACAGAGAGAGATGCGGGTGCAGTCAGTGGTGATTCATCACATGTATCAGTGGAAGAAGAGGAGAGTGGATGGACCGGCCTCTGGATACGTCTCAAAACTTCCAATGAGCTTCCTCCCCTCTTCCTCTGTCCTTCATCTTCTTTTGGAAACGTGTTCAGATGTGATGGAAACCACAGATATCAGCAGTGTGACTTCTCATCTACAGTTTGCAACTCATAACAGACGACAATGGGGAATTGGTTGTACCTAATTACCAAGAAGAAGGCAACTACAGCCGAGGAGTGCGGCCCTCGTTGCACTAGAGAGCAGAAATTCCTGATGTTCAATTCCAGCTGGGTTTTTTTTTTCCTCCAGTGTCAGCGCTTTGGACCTCAGATGTATATTTATAGTCTTCTTTCCATCTTGTCCTCTTTCGGTTCGCTGCCACTGTAAAGCATAAAGGAGTAAAGGGTCCTGTCAGACATACTGGCTTCATTCTTTATAAATTACAAGTGAGCTGCCGAGGCCTTTTAGTGTTAATTGCCTTATCAATATATCTAATTTTGGAGATGAGCCAGTAAGGTTAAAGGCCTCTTGTTTCACTGGTTGGATTGCTGGTTCCCTCTCGTATCATTCTTCCTCCACTTTGTTCATTGCTTTCTCTCTCAGCCATATGCTGTCTAAGATTTTTTAGAACATTTATTTTGGCTTATATCGCTATGTCTATTAGCCGTGTAGGGGAAAGAGTATTTGGCAGCATTGCATGTAGGCTTTCTCGTTTTGTTTTGACTGCCATCTGCTACACACCTAACACCCATTCTCTCTCCAACTCCCTCTCTTTCCCTGTCCATAGGTTTCAGTAGGAGTACAAGCAGTGTGTCCCCTCATGGTTATGTCCCCAGCTCCACTCCCCAGCAGAGTAGCTACAGCTCTGTCTCCACTAGCATGAATGGCTACGCTAACTCTGGCATGGCAACCTTGGGCACCTCGCCCAACTTCCTCAATGGATCTGCAGGCAACTCGCCCTATGCTAGTGAGTAAATACACCACATCCTGGATGTGAAAAGAGGAGGGGATAACAAAATCAAGGCATGGGAAGTGATAGGTTCGAAGTCTTGTGAACATGACAGACAGGAACCGAGAATGGGAGGTGGAAACAAGAAGGGACACGCGAGGAGAAAGTCGTGCAGTTCAGCTGGCTCATCTGTTTCTTTAAGAACAGAGTAAAACGCAAATCCCCACTTTATTGGCCAGGGGAGCATATCACCTAGCACCCCCCACGCACACAGCCAACCACCTCTGCTCACACACACACACACATTCACCCTCTACATTAAAGACCCTTGATTAAATCAATAAACTAATTGCTAGAGAAGCAATTCCATTTCAGCGCTTTGATTCCTGGGTGTTAACAAGTATTTTAACAGGCTCATCGGCCCCACACAGACACTTTCAATCAATGGCCCCTCGGCCTGCCTTTGTAGGTCCAATTTTCATTAATTGATTAGTTAGGCCCCTTCATAAATGGATTATGACTTTATTGCGAGGATTTGTCAGGAAGAGCCATAAAAGCTAAGTGTTGGATAATAACAACAATAAAGGCAGAAGCAGATATCAGAGGGCAGGTGAAATACGACTTGGTTGATTGTAAAATCACTGAGGGGAAAAATGCTCTTAGTGTATTAGCAGACAAAAGACAAACCCAGGAGAAGTGGATGGATGGGATGATGTCAGGGTGAGACAGGATTTGGGTTGTGAAGATGACCTTCTGGTCATTTTTTTAATCGGTGGGAGAGTCTCACAATTGTGGCTCACAGCTGACAGCAATCAACCAGCAGTTATCTTGTATTAAGCCTTAATGTCAAGATTTTATTTTTTAAAACCATGTTTTCATTTCAGTCCGGAACTATATTGATGATGTGAACCTAAGGTTGAGAATATTATAAATGTAGGCTTTAAGGCCTGGTCACACCAGCATTTAAAACAGCAAAATCATAATCCAACATGGAGGAAGCTGTCATAGCTTATTAGCTAAGAGTCACCATCAAGTTTCATTCAAACTAATCTCTTGACAGTTTTAAACAGGAGTCAATGGTGCATATAATAATATAAACTGTGCGAATATATTGTCCTGTTAGTGACTGAGCTGATGAGCTTTTATTTGCTTTGTTAAAAAAAGTAGAGCTTTTTAAAATAAAATTAGGGTACAATCCGGAAAACAAAATGCCAGGGATGCGTCAACAGTTCAGAAAAAAGAAAATAGAAAGAAGTTACGGAAGCTATTCTGACCAATTAGAGCAAGCATGTTAGAAATTAGCTGGCGAGCCACCGTAACTCACCTACTAGCCCTGCAGATGAATTTCACTGTGCCACTTTCTGGTGTGACCCGGCCTTTAGGCTTCAGAAGGCTGGACATATGACCATCATCTGATTAATTCAATTCAATTCAATTCAATTTTATTTATATAGCGCCATATCATAACAAAGTTATCTCAGGGCACTCAATCACATGGAGCGGTCGAGACCAACTTCCACACACACACACACACACACACACATTAAACCATGTTTAAAGGAGATGGTATTAAAAACACAAAGAAGCAGTGATCATTTTCAAGCAGATGTTATCAGCCCATGTGTTGGATTTGATTAAAACCACTATGGTTTAGTGCTATGACTGTTTAATGAAATCTCTTGCATGACTATCTGTGAAAAAAAAGCTGGTCTAGTTTGTAAGTAGAGCCTTGTTTGTAAGTTGCCCCGAAAACAAACTACGGGTACAGCACCCCGAGATAGCGTAGAGTTGTTTATCCGTCCGTTGCACCCCTTTAGCAACAGGATGAGTCATCAAAACAGACTGATCAGAGGAAGAAAATGCTTTGGGCTGTTTTTCAGTGCAAGTTTCCAACTAAACACATTTTTGACTAGCTACGGAATATCTAATTGCCAGGTGTTTGCTTAACTGCGAAAAAAAGTCTGAGCCAGTTGATCTGAGTCCAAAATATCATCCCTCCTGCCATCATCCATTGACCAGTCCCTTTCTGTTCGTCCCGTCTGCCCGTCCTCTGCCCTCGGCCCTCTCTCTAACCTCATCTCCCCCCTTTCCATCTCCATCTTTCCACCCTGTCATCCCTCCCTGACGTGCTCCCATTGACCCCCTTAACCCCCTCCTTTCCTACCCGTCTCTCTTGTCACAGTTGTCCCGTCAAGCCCCACCATGGCCTCGTCAACCAGCCTGCCCTCCAACTGCAGCAGCTCCTCCGGCATCTTCTCCTTCTCTCCAGCCAACATGGTGTCCGCCGCTGTCAAGCAAAAGAGCGCCTTTGCCCCGGTCGTGCGACCCCAGAACTCCCCTCCGCCCACGTGCACCAGCGCTAACAACAGCCTGCAAGGTAAGCTGCCAAACATGTAGCCACCTAGCATTATTATTATTGACATAGACTCTAATGAGTTTAGAACTACTGTTTTTATGTGTATTTATGCAGAAAAACTATACTGCCCAGATAATATTACTGTCTATACCTCTTTAAGCTTTAATCCTGCCCTTCTTCACCTCCTTATGATAACAATTTCTCACTTTTACTCCCAATTTTCCTTTTCCTCCTCCTTTTTCTACCCTCTTTGAACCCCTCCACTCTCCTTCCTCACTGTAGATCAGTCTTTTGTGGACTCTAGCAAGTACTCATCAGCCAACTCTCTGCAGGGCCTGGCCTTCTCCTGAAGTACGTTATCCCTCTCTTTCATTTCTTTGTTTCTTTCTACGCCACATTATCGAACACCGCTCATTTGCACCACCAGCTCATCCTGCCCTACCCTTCCTTCTCGTTTCTGTTTTTATTTGTCACTCTGGACTTGTCAGAGGGACAGCATGCCACTCCATATGTGTTCCATTTCCTGTTTTCACTTCCTGCTTCCTGCCTGTGCTCCAGCGGGTGTCTCTGTAGGGAGGTGGTGGCGGGTGGGGGAGTTGTTAGTCCACCACGGGTCATTCTGTTCTCCCATTTCCATCTAATGCAGCGCAGGGTCTGTTCGTCTAGGCAGGATGTTGTATGGTGTTGAGATCCTGAGAGAGAGAAATGATGGATGGGAATCTTTATCAGCGCCCCAAGCTAAGCACTTCCTCGCTTCCTCTGTCAGCGTTGATGAGCGCTGACCATGGTGACCCAAAGGCCATTGGCCGCTGCACGCTGATCACGCTGACACACACACATGCACACACAGCCGGAGACACTTAGGAAATAACCAGGGAATTAGTGGATTGAAGAGAGGGGGAAATCAATAGGGAGCCAATATGTTATATGAAAAATTCCTCCCTGTGATGGCTTCAGTGTTAAAATGGGGGGAGGGAAAGGGGTGAGGAGGGTGGTGAGGTAAAGATGTGGGAGCTAGTGGAAGGCAGAACATGATATAAGAAGGTAAAAATGTGACTAAAGCTCCCTGAAAGGCACATGTATTCCATTTCCATGTTCAAGTGTTGAGCGTAATTTCATCGCCTCTGTCATCTCACGTCACTGCGCCTCTCATGCTTGAATTATGCTCCATGATGCACAATGGGCTTACACAATGTAACTGCTAACAATTAACAGTGGCAGCTCTTGCATGAAGCTATTCAGAAACCCTGCGAAAAGTTGAATGATGTTGTCGGTGCGCGCCAAGTTAGCGGCGCAGCGGAGAAAAATGTTTTGATTTTGGGGCCTCGGAATGAAGAGATAATGAGGGAGAGTCGTCTTTGTTCACCAGATGCTGGAGCACATTTCTGTTATGTGACTGTTGTGATGACAGATGAAACCCAGCAATCACATGACTGACCTCTCTCTCTCTCTCTCTTTCTTTCTTCCTTTCTTTACCCCCCCCCCCCCGCTCCACCATCTACCTCCCCCTCTTTTCCCACAAAGTAGCGATTCCTGGGATGATCGTTCCACCCATGTAGAGGATCTGGGATAGCTGGAGATTTGGGAATGTTGAGAGGAAAAGACACAGTAGCAGAGTCTGGCGAGTCTCTGTTATGCTCCGGAGCTGAACTGAAGGAAGTCAAGATAAGACGCAGGACTCTGTTTAACTCAGGCCTTTCCATTGGGATTTCATCTGGAGGGACAGGGGAGGAGAAAGGAACAATATGAACCTTTGTGATGTTATTTCCCTCTTGGTTGAATTAGTGTAGCTTCTCTGACACCGCGTTGGATGGAGTGTATAGAGACTGATAGTTTACCCACAGTGTGACACTGACCTCATGAAAAGAGCATTTATTTATCTTTTTGTTTATGCCTGTATGGTTTGGGTTTGATTACTGGAGGCCCCACGCCGTCTTGCAATCCGTAACTCACACAAACAACAGTGAAGTGTTGGTTTGGCCATGACATTGACGTAACCTCTGTCACAATAGGAGATGCTTTCCTCAGCTCAGCCTGCTTGCTAAAACCACATAACAACACATTGGCCAAAGGGAACGGAGGTCAACAACACACAAAAAAAACAAAGAAAAACAGAAAAGAACAAAATCAACCTTCAATTTTTGCTGCTAATTATCCCATGAATCTAAAAGTGGAATAACAAAATTGCCCTATGCTAATTCAACATCAGAACACATGCCTTCCTTTTTTCTTTATTTTTTTTCTTTATTTGGTTTGTTTGTTTGAATTTTAATAAAACTGTGAGGATTGAGCTGTTTGCAATATGCTTGTCATGTGAAGAAAAGGTGATGATTTAGCCAAAATTGACATTTTGACTTGAAAAGCCAGAGGATGTGTGCGTCCAGCCAGCACTGTACTGAAGGAGTCTAGCAAATATCAAATTAGAATAAATGCGTGATTATATGTGATATATTTTTGTATATACAAAAAGGTTGAATTTTTCATTTGACATCTCTTTTCTTTTTTGCGATAGCTATAGTTTGAAATGTAAACATGTCTTAAGGCAGCTTCTCAGTACAGAAGATAGATTTACTGTGTGTTGTCAATATCTCATTTGCTAAACATGAGAAACATGGATTTGGATACAAAAAGGGGATTCCTGTAAAATATCCTATAAATAATGTATTTATCCCTTGTATTTGTACATTACCTCTCACCCTCGTTTAGTTGTGTTGTGTAAGTTTAATACAGTAAGTGAACATATTTCACAGTGTTTTGTTTCATTATTTACTGTTGTCTCTCACTATTTAAATGTGACTTTTTTATCTTTTTTTTTGTTTGTTTGTTTTGTACATTGATTGTTTTGCATTGGTATACCATGCTTTCATTTGTTGATTCAAAAATATGCCATTGTCTATTTTTGTATTATTTGTAAGTTAATAAAAAAAATCTTTTTTTTCCTTATGAAAATGTTTATTGTATGGCAAAAAAGTAGCATCTTATTCAGAGTATTTGGTTGAAGTAGATTTTTTAAGAATATATACACACATTAATATATACTGTAAATCTATATCTTTTTGTTTGAACTCTTTGAGGCTTTCAGATTGATACTGTTCTTGAACTGATAATATGCATGGGTTCTTCTCTTGAGTGACACTTTCTCTTATTTTTGTGCGTGGAAACCAAGAGAACTAAGAAATTGCTCTGTGTTTTTCTTTCTTTGAGTTCCTTTTTTCCCCCCCCGCCTTTGTTCTGTTTCTTTTCCTATGTTATTTATGCCTGCTTACATACTGTATCTATATACTCTTTCTTTTTTTCGGTCACTGTAATCTTTACCAGCAGTCTAGATGCCTTAACAATGCAAACCCATTCTTCATTCAATCACGTGTACAGTTTTCTACCCTCACCACAATTGTCTATTGCCACAGAGGAATTCATGGGAACTTGGGGACAAAGCACAAACCCACTCTGTTTGGTGGTGAAGCCAGACTAGAATACAAAGAGCCATAATTCAACAATCAAACACACCCCGATGTACTATAATACTACAGCAATGGCACGCTTTGAAGGACGGCCGACGCTGAGAGGCCCGTCTCAGCTGTGCTCATTGCACTTTAGTGTTCACAGAAACACTTTGTCTCTTTTTTTTGTTTGTAGCAATTATGTAGCTTTCTTTCGATTAATGAAATTATTTCAACTGCATGATGGTAATATTTCTCATTAACCACAGCAACAACACACAAAAGTGTGACAACACAGAGCTGTTTTAATTGTAGTACAAAGGGGCGCACAGTGAAGACAAGCACTGTCACAGCACAAGTTTAATCTGACACATGGAGTCGTAGGTCTGACTCCAGTATGTGACAGTCGATCCCCCAGTCCTTCTCTCCCTGTATTAGCCTTTGGACAATACAGCTTCATTACAAGCTAAACAGAACAAGAACAAGTGAGAAAGCATAAAAGGGAGCTCCTTGGCCCCTCAGCCATTTCTGTAGTCTTTTCTTTGTGTCTGCCGTGTGTCTTCAAGCTGTTGCTGGACAGAGAATAGGGCTTTTGTCTCTGCTTTTCTTTTCTAGAGCCTGGTAGGTAGAAAGGACCGTTTTAACAGAGGCGCCTGCTGACAGACAAGTGTTTTTCAGGTACTTGTGTGCCTGTGCTGGTTGGGCCGGGGCAGGAGGGGCAGCACCATATCTGTTTCAAATGAACTGCAGAGGTCTGTTGTCATACAATGGCTTCTTTGTAAGCAAAGTTCCATCCTGATTATGAATATTGGTAATGGGTGACAAAGTTTTGTATTTAGGTAACAAACAACAAAAAAAAGATGCAAACCAAATAGCTGGTGTCTATTTTTTCCTCTGTTTTGTCTTTGACTTCAAATACACTGAACAGCTCTATAATATAAGGGAAGAAAAAAATTCTACTGTATAGATTGTTATTGTTTTTGATGAAAATTGAGCTGTAAGATAACTTTTGGACTCTCACAATGTTGAATTAAAGTTACCTCTTGTCTGTGACTTTGTCAATTGTCATTTTGTTTTGTTTTTTAAATATGCTGCGTTTCTGGCTTCCCGTGACACAATCAGCAAACATAAAGTTCAGTTCACTCAACTTGCGAAATCTGACTGAAAACATCTCCAAACAACTGACTAAGTCGACTAAGAATAGAGGAGAACTGGCCAAGACTAATTCCACAGGTCAGAAACAGGCCTGCATCACCCCCCCACCCACCCCACCCCCACCGCTAGGCTCCTATCTCTAATGAATCTAATTCATTAATGCATTACTGATGGCATGGGGAACATGGTTAGCCTGACAAGTTTCCTCCTAAACATATTAGTTAATGATGATTCCAAGGTTATTAATTGCGAACGCACCAGCCCACCATAATTGAGTCATAATTTGCATACCCGGTCATCAGCAGAAAATTAATTTCTTTTTTATTTTTTGCATATCTAATTTAAGGGCCTGCGATTGGATTAGCCGGTGAAAACAGCGGATCCCAGGATTCTGCTGACCTCAAAGTGTTCCAGGGTCTCCACGGTAACTGGAGGCTTCCGTAATGCCAAGGGGGGAGAGCGAGACGACCTGGAAGTACTGATGAAATAAGGACTTGTAAACACTGTGTGCTTGTGTGTGTGTTTGCCGCCTTAATTGCCCATAGGTTCTTAAGTGCACAGGGCTTTTTCTCCCATACATCTAATAACAGAGTTGATAGTTTGCTGACAAACAGTAAAGTGGGTTGTAGTGTGCACGATTTAGCAGTAAGAGGTGGGATATTGAATTATGGAGGTTACACACTCAGTGCTGGGGAAAATGAGTCCTAGAGTCTAATGTTTTTGATTAGCGAGCCGAGCACCGCTGCAGTGTTGCACCGTGCGGCTCCAGGGATTCCGCTTCCCCCCAAACGTGCACATATTCAGACACACACAAACACACACACACACACACTCATAAATCATAAATACACGCAGACAAAAGGTGAACCCATTTTGCTCTTTATTTCTAGCAGCTTTTCGGGCCCAGATAGACTGGTCAGTGTGGGCGGAGGACAATAGGAGTGGGAAGCCGAGGGCAGCGTGGAGCCGGCAGACCTCAGCCCTCTGGAGACATAACATTAAAGACGCTATTCCTGGAGAACCAAACTCCTCTGGATGCAGCCGGCAGAGCCTTCACACATCAAGAGAGGTGCTGTTTGGGAGCTTCTGTGCTACTAGTATCCTAATGAAATATATTAATGCACAAATTCTTCAACATCTCGCTCTCCTCCTACTTCTTTTTCTCATTCTCCTCCCTGCATGGACACATGAAGAGAGGAAGAGCGGAGAGGCATATTTGAAAGAAAAACAGGAGTCCCCATGGGGATCCCGGATAAAGAAAGGAAAGAAATGGAAAGGAGAGAGGTTGAGAGTGTGTGTGTGTGTGTGTGTGTGTGTGGGGGGGGGGGGTATTCAGAATGGAGATAGACCTAGACTGAGCAAAAGACAAGCAGAGGAGGAATGCATATTAATAAGATTCTATGTTGGAAAATAGTCACAATGGACACCATAGAGAGATGAAGAGAGGCAATGGGAAGTTCCATTCCTGGCCTTAATGTGTGTGGGTGTTTGTGTGTGTGTGTGTGTGTGTGTGTAAATGTGTATTCGCAGGTGCACACCAGCCACCTTTCTGCATCTATGCATGCATGAACACGCCTGCTGCCAGTAAGACAGAGCATATTTGAGTGCAGGCATACCTAGAACGAGCGTTCACTCAAACTCAGGTTTGCACTCTCGCTTATGAGGGCGTGTGGTCGTTTCCCACAGTAATTATCCCGGTGACTGTGGGTGTCTGTCTATGATCTGTGTGGTACCTGTCAGAGGGAGCCCGGCAGAGCCTATGCTTTATATTCCCTGTAATTGCTGCTGCTAATTTACTGTGCGTTGGCCTAATGAGTAGGGAGGTGAGGGGCTGGGGTATGTAATGGATGTTAGAGAGATAGCGATAGAGAGATGGATTTCACCACTGCCGGCAGAGAGAGGGAGAGAAAGGGAGGAGGCCGGCGAACTGTGTGTGTTAAGCAAGCATGTAGAACACTTATCTTTATTGTTCTACTAAAATGAAAAAAAAAAAAAACACAAAAGATAAGCTATTTGCACCCCCCCCCTTCCTTCTTTCCGTCTCTCTCTCTCTATCTTTCTCCCCCTCCATCCTCCCCTCAGCTGACGGTACAGCGGCGACTGCAGCGAGCACATTAGACGAGCTTTTTGTTATGTTGATTAATGATAAAAGCAAATCCATAAATAATATAGATTATTAATTCCATTTATTCACATGCTAATTAGAGCTGGAAGCAGATACCTCAGAGAGATGGCCTTTTCCCCCCCTCATGTGTTCCAGTGCAGCCAGATAGACCAACTGACATTCAGACAGAGGCAGAGACAGTTACATATTAATGCCATTCACACTTTGAAGCACCAATGGTTATCTTGTGATGGAGACACGTCCACCCTTCATTTCTCCCTAATGAGGTCATGATAGAGGCCAGTGGTTTCGGCGCGCACACACACACACACACACACACCCTCTGTTTTTACTCTCTGTGCGCTCTTGACGAGCATTGGATTGACAGGGTCGTCTTTGATTGATGCACCGCGGTTCCTCCACATGTTCTACAGCTCAGTCATTTAATTATGTTTCCTAAGCATCATTAAGTACCATTATATGCTATCATATTCTAATGAGAGAGGTGGCCAGTCGCAGGACAAGCTAATTGGTGATTAATGTTGTGTATCAGTGAGAGACAATGCAAGATTGGCCATTTAATGACACAACACTGTATTTAAGTGCTGAATATGTAAAAAGACAAACCGAGGAGGGGTAGGGATGGGAAGGGGGGGATTAAAGAAGCCGTGATTGAAATCAAAACAGATATTGGCTCTTACAGGTCTAATTCCTCACTACGTGGCCACGCACCCACCTGACTTGTTCAATCCCCTTTGCACACACACACACACACACACTTGCTGCGTTATTCTGAATTGTTCACCTCTTAGCCGCATTACACACACTTACTCAGATAATGCTGGAAACCGTCTGCGCAGGCATAACTCACCTGCTCCTCGAGATTAACCACTAACTCAGTATCGATGCACTGCTTCACACTTACGTACGCACATGAGAGCTTACACACACACACGCACACACAAACATGCTCATCTGGTATTGACATGCCGCGCGGCTGTAGGTGTTTCCATTTAAGGTCAGTCGATTGCCTTAAGTATGTAATGTTAGGAGGGGGGTCCGTAAACATGTCAAATTAGCAGTAATGAATGACCAGGCACCGGCAGGGGGAACTGTCAGGGTGCACGCCCAGGACAATACATTACCCTGAGTTATCCTGGTCTGCCCTCCTTGTTACACACACACACAAACTAGTGGGACCCATTCAGCAGTCACACTCTCTGCTTTAATGGGCTGTGCGGCTGATTGGTGTCCAAGAGATGAAAAAAAAACAAAGACTTGAAACAAGAGGTAGACACATTGTTAGAGTATGGAAAAAAGCTGAAAGTTTGACGGACACGAACCAGGATGATAGGAAAAACAAGAAAAAGTGTAGGAAAATATATAGAGAGAGATAGACAGAGGACTAAGCTAGAGGGAGAGAAAACAAACTGTGGTATTTATTTTTTCTTCTCAGTGTTGAAACAGGAAAAGGACCTCTGGTTTAATAAACCATGAATCCTTTCACAGAAGGTTTGTATGTTATTCTTCGGAGAAACAGATACGTGGGGAGGGAAGGGGAGACAGAGAGAGAGAAGGAGAGAGAAGCAGAGAGCAGGGGGGCGATGCAACCATACGAATTTCCTTCACCCTCTCACCAACACACACACACATACATACATACAGACTCCTCAGCCTACTTCCAGGCCATATGTTAGTTTTGGGTTAGAAGTGTGTGGGATAAGGAAGGGGGGATGGGCTACACATCCTCCTCAGTCCAGCCTGAGAAGGAATGAGCATACATGAGAAGTAAAAAATAGACTTCCCATGTGTGAATGATTAAATCCTTCTCCTCTTCCTCTCAGCATTTGACAGTTTGTGAAAATAACTCTGTAACGTATTCGCTCCACACAGAAAATCTTCAGCTCACCACAACAATGTGCGTCAGTGTGTGGTGCATACACAAGCAAAATAAACTGTCCACTTGTATTCTTAAGCTTGATTTTACTGCATGCACTGTGGATACAGTGATAAATAAACATGTACACAAACATGAACCTACTGTCCCTGTATGTTGTCTCCTTGCCTCTCACCCCCCCACCCCTCTCCTCTCTCTCCCTCTCCCTCTCCTTCCTGTAACAAAGGTTACATTGATCATGTTTCTAAAAGAGACTCTGTATTTCCACATGGCCCTGCCTCTGATATGTTTTTCTTGGCAGGTCGGACTTCTACTTTTGTCATTCACTCAGCATATTTTAACAAATTAGAAACATTAGAAACCAGGATCGCGGCAATGTTTTGGTTTGGTTTCGAAACTCTTACAGTCTCCACAATTATATTTCAAAACACGGGCGAATTGTTTGACAGACGAGCGGAATAAAACCCTAAAACAACTTTTTCATTAGAAACACATGATCTCGCAATTAGAACCTAACATTATGTTAATGTGTGTTTGCTCTGGTCCATTTGTTGTCGTGTGAACTGTGATGCAGTGTTAGCGTTTATAAGTGTGTGTGTGTGTGTGTGTCTGTCTGTGTGTACATATATGTGCTCTTATACGTGACTATGCGGTTGTGTGTGTGTGTGTGTGTGTGTGTGTGTGTGTCTGTGTGTGTGTGTAAGGGACAAAGGGACACAGTGCTCCACATAACAGCATTACAGATGGCTGTTGTGAGTGGTTGTGACAGTGAAAGCGAGTGAGTTCCCACTCCATACAGATGTACTCTGAGTGACCTTACAAACACGGTGGAACTAAAACAGGCCCCCTACCTCTCGCTCTCACTCTGGCACACACTGTCAATTCTCACTCAGCCCTTGTGGGGCACTAAAAGTTGTTTCCTGAGCCAGGAATACATCAAGGGCCAAGAATATATAAGTAGGGAGCAGGAGAGATGCATAGCTAGGGTCCAGGAAAGCATAACTTGGACTAAGTAAATATTGGACTGAAGGATTAGTAGCTTTTGCCACCTATAAAAGCAAGACAGGTATGCCAGCCTGAGTTAACGACCACATGCTCTGACTTTACCCTGGATTGTTTTACCAAGGAGCTGCTGTGGACAAAGAGGACATTTCAACAAGTTCATTTTATAGAGGAAAAGTGGGAAAAACTAGAAATTGCTTTACTTAGCTGAACAATCGACCCCTTCCTTTCACTGACTTACACCGGTAATACAAAAATTACCGGTGTTGAGGGGGGGTTGAACTTTATGTTTCACTTTATAAAAAAGCAAGGCCCCGTTCAGCATTACAGTTTTTCATGATTGCTTACACACTAAACTTAAAAATAACATACAGTTAGTGAAACGTGACACTCAAGCACATTCTCAGCCTCACACTTTTTGCTAAACACTACACACACTTCACTACATTAGACACACTAATCTAACATAATGTCACTTGTTTGCAATTTCAAGGGACTGCCTTTGAAAATACCTCACCTATAACCAATTGATCAAACACAGCTGTCAGGTGTACAGACACCAATCAGGAGTAAGCACAAAAAGAAACTACAGGTGAGAGTACCTGTCTTCAACAAAAATGAAAGGCAAAGAGGAAGAGAGAGAGGGAGACATTGTCATCTGCTCTGGTCCAAACATCCTTAACCCCAACAGCATGGTGGTGGAAGATTTATGATCTGGATCAGGATCAGGATCCAGGGTCTGTACAAGGATGGATTTTCCTTTCAAGAAGTTTCTTGCAAGAGAGCACATAGCCTTGGCTGTACACGAAGCGCTATGGCCAGATCCAGCTAGTCGAAGAGATGATGCTTAAGTTTATACATGAATTATGCTTTCTTTAATGTTCTGTTCTGATTTTCAGTGCAAAATGCAACCTTTGGATATGCATGGATACATTGACAGATTTTACAATGTGGAGAGAAATAAATATTTGAATCAGTGTGCAGTACTGGTCTTGTGTGTGGTGTTAGGTCATTATACTCGTGTACTTTCCTCTAACAATACCTCTGAAAAACTCCAACCAGACTAAATCATTAGAAAAGCAGAAATGTTAGAAATGTTTTAGATTGAGCTGGTTCAAACAGAATCAGATTGTATGAACCATGTGTGCGCCATTGGCTGACAAAATAGGGTTTTTGTAAATGATAGTTTTGAATGAAGTGTTTCATTTTGCAAAAGATCTGAGGTGTCCTGCTACTTGCGTGTGTGCTTGTGTGAACTGTGCATAGGGTTTTGACAATATGAACTCCGTTTTCAAAATGGTGCTAAAGCAATTGTAAAAAACAGAGTGAAACACCGATTACACACAAAGCCTGTTATTAACAGGGTTTTGGGGAGTTCTACTGCACAAGTGAAAAAAGTTGTATAGAGACTTTTGTGGCTCCAGAGGGAGCAACGGAAAGTCCAATAAACTGACTCAAGTGATGTCACTTTCTCTGTAACCAGCTCCTCATTTCTGCTTGAGGCTAGCAGCTCGAGGCTACTATTAGCCACTACTTGTATAACGCCCAAATCTCAAGCCAAACTGTTGATGGTTGAGTTGCATTGTGGATAAAGAAGGCCCCATGTTTTGACAAGGAAGAAGAATGCATGGAATAATGGAATGTAATGCAATGCTAAATTGCTAAATATATGCTTAACTGTTTTAATGAAACCATAATTTTCATATAGAAACCGATTTTCAAAATGGACGACAAGATTGTCAATTGCTGTCCTCTGCATATGGCCAAACACACTTTTATGAACTGCGGTGCACAAACATTTGCATTAAATCTAACGAGGGACGTTTTAGAAAATATATAAATATACTCTTCCAAAGATTATGACAACCCTCCCTTCAGCAAAAATAAAGCATACATAACTCTACACACTTCAGACACCTCTAATCATTTTTGTACAGTCCCTTTTGTGCCTGTCTCTTTTTCAAATACAAATACATTTTTAAAGAGTTGGAGCATTCCTTTGCTTTCTGTGATGTTGAAGCTGATTTTGATTTTTGTCTTTGCTTGCTCATTCTTTTATTCCTCCTCTGAGCCAGCTCTTTTCTGGTGGTAGATTGTGAAACAACAAGAATGTTTTTTATTCTCGTGCGGTCTCACCCACAACATTTGTTTCCCATTTGACAGATTTTGGAACAGAAATTCTTGGGAGAGAAAATTATGGTTGCATGATGGTTCAAAAATAAGCTCTTTACAAAAATCCTCCACCTATCCCTCAAATCTCCCCCCCCCCCCTTGCTCTGAGGCACTCCCTCCTGTACTTCCTTCACCTCCTCTCCTCTTTCCCCTGTTGGTTTAAGTCCAAGCAAAGTCACCTCATCGTCTATTGTGGGAGAGATTGTGAAGTTTTCACTGAGCCCATGTGGAAGTGATTTGGCTGTAATCTTCAGTAATTGTGACTGTAACACAGAAACGGGCTGGAACAGATTGGCCTCGTATTTTTCTTCAGGGTCACTATGGGCTTATCTCAATATTTAGCGTCTTGCCTGATTGAGTTATCATATCACATTTGCTGTTAAGAGCTGAGTGATGTCAACAAATGTAACCAGAGAGCACGAAATGTTGCTTTAAATCACAAAGAGGAAGGTTCCTGTTTGAAAAAAGCACACACATCAATGTCAGTGCGACCCGCCGAGACCTGACTTCTTAAAATGCATGACATTTCAGAGCGCTGCAGAAATGTGAAACAAAAGTGCTGTTAAAAAACCTCACTATTACAGTGTGACCTATCCTAGATCTGAACCCAGTTTCCCCCGACCCATGTCACACACACACACACTCTCTGTCACACACACACATAGAAGTCAAGAGCACTCTGCTCAGTTGCTGCTGAGGTGCAAATGGTTTGTCTCTACGCATCACTGACCTGACGCTGCTCCTTCACCTCCTCTCTCTTCTGCCCGCTCCTTCTTGACTCTGTCCATCAATGCTCCACCTCAGTCCCCCCTCTCTCCTTTGCACTTTTGTCTCTGCGCCCTCTTCCTCTTCTCTCCCCTCCATAATTTGTCTCTTTGTCCTCTGTTCATCATAGTTTGCATTTTTCTGACTCACAATTTGTTATTTCTCTGCTCCCCCATGGCCATCGTTCACACATCCTGATGAATGAGTAATCTTGTTGCATTGTACTCAGCCATCCTTGTCCATGTTTTCGATAATGGCTCATTTGATTCTTTCCTACTAGTGTTAAGCGGATGGCGGAGACTGAGAGCTGAAAGCCATGCAGTTATCATAAAGAGCATGTCAGCAGTGAAGCCACAAAGCCTACAAGTGATTAAAACCCTTCAACTCAGGGTTACTTCATCACAATCATTAGTCTTTTCTTGTCCTAACTTCTGGCTGTAAAACCCACAGAGGCTTACCCTCCCTGTCCGTTAATAATATTCACTCTGCCTCTGATACATTAGTCAGTGAATGATAGGGCAAAGCCCTGGCCTAATTGCTTTCTTCTTGTAAAGTCTCAATTCATTTTTGCTGAGGAGACACAGAGATGTGTGCCTATAGCGCACATATGTGAGCCAACACACACTTTCACACACTCGCACTTACACTCACACACAACCCCACCTTCCCACTGCCGTTTTATGATGGATGGGGCTGAGGATGCACGGGGAGGAGGGGAGAGAGACTATAAGACTGCGTTTGTGTGTGTGTGTGTGTTGCGCTTGAGCAAGTGTGTGTGTTGGTTGGAAAAAGAAAGAAAAAGGGAGAGAGAGGGAGAGAGAGAAGCTGAGTTGCTCTGATTAACGACACAGAGAAGGGGTCCCAGAGGAGCTGGGGGAAGAGCAAAACTATCTAGGGCCAGCTGAGAGAGAGAGAGAGAGAGACAGAGAGAGAGAGGGGGCACAAAAAACAGAGGTAGAAAATGGGGGCGGCTGGGGGGGTGATGTTTTCTTTTCATACGTTTCATTAAAGCAGATTCACAAACACATGAAACTCTGCATATCCATCATCATCATCTGCAAAAAGGAGTATGAGCTTTATCCCTGTTGGCCTTGCTGCTACACAATGCATTCCTTCTCTCCTACCTATCAGATACGACACACACCCTTCAGATTAAATCTCCTCGTCTTACCTCCCTTACGATCCTGGAGCCTCGGGCCTCTGTCCACAGTGCTGTCAGAAGGGGAAACAGGGTGTGTGTTGCCAGAGCGCAGGCCATCACCTCTCCCTGATTGCACATGAAAGTAGAGGTAATGGGAGTGTAATAGCACCTTAAGTACCCTGCTCTCACTGACACTGGCTGTATAGCATTACCCCTTGCTCTGGCTGTGTGGCAAAGTGTGCGTGTGGATGTGTGGATGAGGGGGTGTATGCATTGGCATATGTGCAAAGTTTCTTGTGTTTCTTGTGTATATGTGTCAATCCATTTGTCTTCTGTGGATAAGTGTGTGTGTGTGTGTGTGTGTGGATGTGTCTGCTGAAAGATGTCTCACTGAGGTTTGAGTGTGTTGTGTTTTCCCTGAGGGTTGTCTGAGCCACAGCGATCAAAGAGAAAGATGGAGGTTAACTGACCAGACCTGAGAACCTCCACAGAAGGACCTGAGGGACTCCTCTCTGTTAGCCCAGGTACCAATCATCTGACACAGACACACAGACACATACAAACACACACACACAATCAGTGGAGCTGTGAGTGTGGAAGGGGGCAGTTTGAGCGATCCAGGGGGATTTAAAGATCTGTAAGGCCCAAACTAACTTTGTCACTTCACTCACGCAGCCATAGCCTTTCACACAGTATCCATTACCTCAGATACGTTTGCTACAAAACATCAAATAGCTTTATGCCAACTCCTACCTCAGTGCTTTCACAGAGAGATGCCTTCCACTGATATGGAAGTCCTGTAAAGTGAGTATAAGTTATATAGCAAGGGTCCCTGGAGAGAGACTCAATGACTAGTCTTGAACTAGAAAGTTGACTGTATTCCTGAGTAGCTCAAAGTAACGACTGCCGCTGAAGGACTGAGAGTGGCGCACTTCTGCTGGAAGTTAAGCTGCAAGTTGTGTTGTCAAAAAGAGAAAGGGGGGAAAAGAACAAGCGCGTTCAAGTGTATGAACATGTGCAAGTGTGCAAATGTGGAAGTGTGTGAGTTGCAGGAGTGGGTGCGCAAATGTTCGTGGGTCTGAGGGTGTGTTTGAAAATGAATGAGAGATAACCATCACAGGCAGCTGCCGTGGTGAAGAGAGACGACCAGCACCAGCTAGATGCTCCAGGGAAGTTGTCTCGAAAACAACATGGAATACTTGTTGAGTCCACGGGTGCTTAATACTGCATTATTATTACTGATGCATTAACATGTTAAGTAGCATTTTAAATGAAAATGCTATATTTTTCTTATTGTCAACAATCCCTTGAAACAACAAAAATCAATAATGAATTTATTCTGCTAACAAGTTTTAGTATGCAGACCCTGATATGTCTTGTTCCTCTGTACCATAGAGCTCCAATGTTGTCCAAAAATAATCAAAAACAAATCAATGAGCCACCCCATTGCACTGGGTGACACGTTCCTTCATTACTAAGAACATGGGCAATGTAATTCAACCCACATACACCATCCTGCTGCTGGAAATACTCACTAGAGCACCTAACATGTATTAATGCACCACTGGTACGATTCCCCAACAAATGCTATGCATTTAATCCTTTTAGGAGTAGCATTTGCAAAAAGAAATGACACTGTCCAGCTGTTTAGCCTATTTAAAAAATGAAATGATCTTCAATAGGAACCTATGGTAATGTGTCTTCACATGTTATTAATTGACATAAAAAAAAACATCTAGATTACTATTCTAGATGTTTTTACTCTTACCTTGTAATTTGCACCATTGGTTTAACTGCAGTCATGGGTAATGTATCTATATAGCTTGCCTTGTAATTTTGGCTTTAATTGCTGTTGTATAGTTTCTATTTTTGTATAAATGTTTATGTTTATTTTATATATTTGTAATTATGTATTCCTTCCTTTTTTCTATTTATCTGAACTTATTTATGTCCTCTGCTGCAACACTTGCATTTCCTCTCTGGGGATCAATAAAGGCTTACTTATCTTATCATATCTCAATGCTATCTTTAAGGATTCACTATGCTCAGGCCAAAGTGTTTATAACGGTTCCGAGTGGCCATGCTAAAAGGCAGCGCAAGAAGCCTTCCATCACAGCCTCCTCCTGTCTGGATCCCCCTGCCTCCCCAATCTTTCTCCAAGAACAAAAGATCGGATAGCAGTGCACAGTCTCTCCATGAAAAGTGATGGGGGTGAGACAGAACCCTTTCTTTACTCACACGCTTCTGCACACCTGGCTGTGTTCGAGGGTTTTCCTGTTTTGGAAAGTTACAAAAATTGTCTAAGAGGAGAAGGTTTCTGGTGCTGTTGGATCATCCAACAAGCACTTTGTTTAGAGCAGACTGAGGCCCTTTGTTGGCTAATTTGAACTTTGTATACTGTTGATTAGTTAAATCTATTATAATGCAAAGCTAATCATGTCTTTTATACAATCTTTATCAGCAAAGTAACTATAGCTGACAGATAAATGTAGTGAGGTAAATAGTGCAATGTTTCCCTTTAAAATGTAGTGGAGTAGAATATAAAATGCAAATAGTCAAGTAAAATACATGAAACCCAGACATTAGAATAGTGCTGCAGTATAGTCTGTCTATTGGTACTATGCTGCATTTCCTGTATGCAAGGAATGGTCAACTGTCCTTTCTGTGCAATAAACAAAGTATATCCTCTTCACTCAAGTTAAACACGACCCGCACGATGACATTGAGAGCCAGGCTGTTGGAGTAAGTGATGGTGGTGTGTGTGTGTGTGTGTGTGTGTGTGTGAGGAGGGGGTGGGGCACAGGATCCTGCTGCTGGGTAACATCTCTGTCAGGACGGCTCTGCTCCATCACCACCCCGCTTCCACGCACACACACACACACACACTCCATCAGCACCCGCTCAGGTCTCATCAGTCGCAGTGGAGCACATGTGGCCGGAGTATTCTAAACAAAGATTTATAAAGCGCTCAACTGAGACGGCCCGATGTGACAGTCGTGGTACTAATGACGCCTGGAGACCGCTAAATACGCCACTGACAGACCAACGGCCTGCATGCCATGCACACACACATAACCCACAAGTTTTCGTTTGGCATGCACCAACAAACTCTCGCAATCACTATGGCAGGGTTGGAACACATGCACGCAGTGGCAAACACACAGATGCACACAAACTCACACACACACCTTGTGCCCAAGGGCATCTGTCCACAGCCTAAGAGCTCCCAACTGTTGAGGAAAAACAGCTCAATTAGCTCAGTGGAGGAACTAACGAAATACATCTATACACACACACACACACACACACACACACCCCACCCACACACAGGCACACACTCAGAATCGCATTGATCCTTTCCCAGTCTGTGGCTCTAATTGGTGTGTTGATGATACTGTGAGAGTGTGGAATCCTTCAGGCAACCATAGAATGACTTCCAGCTCTTTATTTCTCATTTAAAGTTGAAATACACCCACAAACCTTTCCCAGTCGCATGCTGCAAACTACATTCTACCTGCTATTTCTTTTGAGATTCTTTCCCTCTTATGTCTGGGTTTAATCTAATTTTTTCTAGTATGTGATAATGCCATACCTGAGATCACTCCAGAATCACAAAAAGCAAAAGGAAGAAAAAATCTGAGCATTGCAGTGCCATAAATATCTAATAGCTTGATGATTTTGTTGCTCCCAGTAGATTGAACAGTTGTAAAAACCATCTATCCATTATGTGCATGTCCATTAAAACTATGCATGCAAATACTCAATGAGCACCTTCAATTCACATATATGCAAACTGCCACATGCACACACACACACACACACACAACATTTTACAGCAAGTTATTGAGAGCAAATGGGGTAGAGTTATTTCCATAAAGGGTCTCAGTGGGTCTCAAGGATCTCTACTCCCGCCGACTGGGAGCGATTTAGCAAAGCGCACACTGGTATATTAGTAACTGAAGACGTCTGGGGACAAAGCTGCGCTCTCTAAAACCCTATCCCTCCACTGTGACCTCTAGAGCATTCACAACTGGGACTGGGAGGCACTCTCCATCTTTTGCCGTCTCTCTTTTGCTGACTATCTCAGTTTGTTCTCCTTTTCTCTTTGACTTTTGGTTCTCTCTTTCTCTCTTTATTGAGAGGAGGGTTAACTTTTTTAATCCATATATCTATAAATATATATATATATATATCCATATATATATATATATTTTTTTTTTTGTCTCAATTTCCATTCCACCCATATTCTACCCTATTTTTCTACATTTCTCTCACTCTCTCTTACATCCATCCTCTGTCTCTCCCCCCCCCCTCCTTGGCCCCAGGGACAGACTGCTGATAGACTGTGTACACCAGCTGCCCAGGGGCTATTTTTAAGGAGCATTTGTCCTTCTCCTTCCCTCTGGAGACTGACTCAACCCAACAACATCTCGTCCACGCACACTCACATGTGCGCACAAACACACACGGGCATTAACACATGCACTCATTAGCCCATGAGCATGCATGCCCCACACTTTCTCTCTCACACACATCCTCTGTCCAAGGGCATTCTGTAAATGTAGGGGCAGCTTGTAGCGCTGTAGCCCACTGCTTAACTGCACAGGAGCCCAGGCGCTCTCCAGCCAGCCTCAGAGGGCTCATAAAGCTACCCTCCTCCCAGGGCCTGGCAAATACCCTCCCTTGTTCTAAGTCTGCCTTACAATAGTTTGTAAAATAATACTGTAAAACACAGTTGCCACGTATTGCGTCAGGCTGCTTTCATCACTAAACTCACAGCATCCAATAGGGCTCCTTGAATAATGCATACAGGAAGTCGGAAGATTGGAATTCCATGGCACCCTGCAACCTGCAGCTTCACATGGCTATAGTCTTGTCCTATTTAACCTTGCTTTCCCATCACGAATATAAAATTGACTGAAATAGAACTATTTCAGCTCAAGTCTGAAGTCTAAAAATACTCCAAAAAGAGTTTCGCAGAAACAATGTTATGAATAAGTCATTAGTCTCCTTACTGCTAAAACAATCCTGAAAAATTCAGAAATTATTTCAATTTTCATTTGTAACCTTGGTAATAATTGTAAAGGCATTTGTTAACAAGCTACTAAATTATGTTCAAAGCGTAAAATCTAGGCTGTGAACCTCACTTTTGTGTTGCGTTCAACCACCGCTGCTCAAAGCAAATGTAAAATGTAGAATCAATCCTCAAACAACTGCTCCAGCAACCTCGTTAAGACATTATTTACTTTCATCGTTAGCCAAGGAAGAGGACACTAAAAATCTGTCAGCAGCCTGAAACGCCTGCTCGAGTGTCTGAGCACTGTTTAATTGTGCCATTTATCAGCCAAAAAAAGCCTACACACTCATAAATAAACACAATGCCTGTGCGAAGGAATTATAAAAATGTCACGGCGAACCCACAAGTGAGGCCAGTGTTGATGCATATTAAGCGCTTTAGTCAGTGAAGGAGTGGAGCAAAAATATGATGGTTAATTTAAGAGTCATTAAAATTGTATGAATGTGCATTGCGCTTGCTTAGAGTGGGATTTTCTCTGATCGGTAACAAAGAGGGAGAAAGAGCAATACAAGCTGCCACACATTGTGGTCTATAAAACTCACTGATTGATCAAGGTAGAGACAAGTAAACCTGAGAGGGAGGCCCAATCAATGTTTTTGAGACTGGCAAAGTAGTGTGTGTGTGTGTTGTGGTGGTGATGGGGGTGTAGTGTAGGTGCAAGTATGTGTGTATATCTGCGTGTACTTAAGTGTGCACTATTTTGTCTGTATATGTTTACAACCTTGCGAGTTACATGCATATTGAAGTGCACACTTGTGTGTGTCCGTGTGTGTGTGTGTGTGTCTGTGTGTCTGTGTGTCTGTTTGCAGATGTGTGTGTGTGTGTGTGTGTGTGTAATTGTGTGCTTCCCTCATTTGAGGAAAGACAATGTTCTACATTCCACAGGGGAGCAGAGTCATTACCGAAGCAGGAACTCAAGCCTGGAGGCCACGGCTCTGCATGTAGTGTGAATAGATCGAGCTAGTCTCTCATTGAGACGTGCTGTAGAACACGCACTCCGCCATTACCAGTGCTCTGCAGTTCAAGCCTACCTCCCACCTTATTTCAGCTGGCAAAAATAGGTAAAGTTGACAAAAACAACAAAGTACCTCACCGTGGCTGCTCTGAGGTGAGGCCATCAATGGTTTAGGTGCAAACACTGAAATCAAATATAAAGTGAGTGTTGAGGACGTTTGTGAGGTGATGTATGTCCCGTGAGTGTGAGGCTGATCTCTTTGACCCTCTTCTGAGGGACATGTCAGCTCTGAAGCCCTCTGCTGCCCTCTGTTGGTGGCAGAATCTCATCCACCTTCCCCTTTCAGTGCAGGTGTAGACATATGGCAGCTGTCTATCACTACATAACAGGTGTGTGGTGTGATTCATCCTTCTCCCACTCTGCTCCCCTCCCTTTGTCAGTTTCCCTCCTGGCATAAAGCAGACAAAGTATGGCTTGGGTTAATTTCCCCTGTTGCTGACAAACACAGGTCGTTAGCATGGCCCACAGGAAACTATTGTTCCCTCATAATAGATGGCAATCAGAGGTGAGGTCTGATAATGCCTGCTGTCACCTGATGCTCCATTTGTTTGCCTCTCTCTCATTCTCTTCCTCTATCACTGTAGCTCTCTTTCTTTCTCAGTTTTCCCATGTGTTAATGCACAAGTGCAGTTGCCATGTGATGTACTCATACTTGCAGATATATTGTACATTTTACTGTAATTTGTAGTTTTTCTCCCCCTATTCTCTTGTACTCTTAGCCACTAAATTAAGCATGACATATCTGGGTTGCGATAGCCTTATAACACAATAGTTAATGCCTCTATACAGCACTGAATCTCTTTTGATAACACAAATGCACACATATTGGGCACACACACACAAATCTTCCATTTATAACCTCCATCTGTGCCTATTGTAAAGAATTGTCTCTTTCTTTCTACATACATCCATGAACTTACTTCATTTAATTCAGCCACATTTGAGACCATTTTATTTCTTGGTTCAGATTTCTTTCTGCATTTTATGGCATCCTTCTAGTACCAAAAATGACTTTCCAGGACCTACAGTCAGAAACATTGTTATAGACTTTCCAAATGGTCACACTATGGCACAATAGTGTTGATTTTGATTGACACCACTGGGGATGTGTGAAGAAGAAAAAAAAAAGAATATTTACAGTATTAGTATTAGTCATGGTAAAAATTCCAGTCACATCACATACGTACGCTTAAACCGCCCTTGATCTATAAACAGACTGAGACTGAAGGGCCTTGATTGGCTGAGAGAATGATTGACAGCTGAACGAGTGGAAGCTTTGAATGTGAAACTCAAAGGAAAGATGGGAAGCGTGTTTGTGCGGGTCCCAAGGGGGGAAAAGCCTGGGTTTCACACATGCACGCACGCTCATACACACACACACACACACACACACAGACAGACAGACAAACTCACACACACACACACACACACACACACACACATTGTGATCTTGCTCTACTTTGGGCTGTGCTCCACATGAAAGCATTGATGCTTCCTGCTGTTTGAGGCGAGCTGTGTGTTGCACTGCAATAGAACATACAGGTCTGTATATACATGCAGACGGACAGGTCGGCGTGGAGACCAGAGCAGGTGAGATTGTATCTATCTACAGTATCTTGGCCTTTGTGGAATATCGCTCTTCCTCCCCCTCTGCCTCGTTTCCTCTTCCCCTCATCTTCTGTGTCTGTCTTTTCTGTCTTTGTATTTCTTATTCCTCCTCCTCCTCCTCCTCCTTCTTGTTCTTCTTCTTCTTGTTCTTCTTCTTCTTGTTCTTCTTCTTCTTCCCTTTTTGTCTTCTTTTCGTCCCCAGAGAGAACAATGAATGAGTTTCATTCACACCTTCAGATACACTCAGGTACCACAAAACAGCAAAATAGAATTTTTTCATTCAATTTAGTGTGTGTTTTTGTTAATTCTTATCATTCAAACATGGAGAAAAATATCCAGCGGTTTTATCTACAGATTTAAATTGCATACAAAACAATTACAATCACGTTTCTTTCTGTCAGCCTGCTCCTGACTCATCATTCCCTCAAAATAATATTTAATATAGAAAGTGAACGTATCACCGTGTTCTACAAATGGCACTTTGTGGAGGCAGTGTGCCCTTGACTATCCCCCTGCTGAAAGTAAGTCTTAGCCAATTAACAACGTCTTCCACTAGGTCTGCATGCACAGACGCAAACACACATGTGCGTGCACTCACACACACCCACACCTCTCTGCTCATGGGACTAAACCTCATTAACTGCTCTGAGACAGACACTCTCTCTTTAATCAATCCTTTTCTAAGACTGCGCGCACATGGAGGAACGGTGACAATACAACACAAGCACACACACACACACACACACACGTATACTTGGGGAGAGAGAGAGAGAGTGAGAGAGAGAGGCTTAGATACATTCACACACAGATCTCCCAGAGAGAAAAACATGGTCATTTGCCAGGGTGATTCAACTCGAAAACGCCCTAATTACATTGACAAAGCCACTTTGTTTTGGTGCTGGATAAAATGTGAATGATTTAGCATATTATTATTATGCCTCTGAAATATTAACCAACCCCGAGGGACTTTATCTGCTCTTTTAAATATATGCAAATTATTTTATTTTGGTTTGGTGTGTTTCCAGTGACTTTTGTGAATTGTGTTTGGATAATTAAATGAGTGCGTGCAGATGTAGAATCGCAGGCAGTGCCTATACGATATGATGATCTGCCAGATTAGCATACAGAGTAGGAATGTTGCACCTCGACTGCTAATCGACTAACTTTTGTTTTCGCTTCAACCTTGACCTATATGAAACATCCACCCAGTGTCTGGCCTTGGAGGGGGAATGTAAACACTGTTCCCTGACTTTTTACTTGAAAAGACTCATTTGATATTGTCCTTCATTTCCGAACACTTCTCATTTTGCTTGTGTCAGGCTCTTTTAATTACGACCAGCCTCCTGTCTCACTGTGCTTTTTTTATGCAGCTCCATCGGATTTATGTCGCACTGGAGATGTGCTCCAACAGGCACCGTGGCTCTGCACTGACTTGGCACTCTTAGCATTGCCAGATTAGTGGGTGTAACAGTCCACTTCTGTGTGAATCAGGTACAATTATCTCCTATCCCAGGTTGAGAAGTTATTTCAAATGACGTAGTGGACCTGGAACAGTTGATGTGCAGAGCGCCAACATTTCAACTCTGTCTTACTTCACTGATTGCCTTGTGAATCCCTGATGGGTTCCGCTTGGTACATAATCATTTCCCTAACATGGGATAATTTGATTCTATTACTCTAACAACAGCGCAAACAAATTGCCTACGTAATTTATTGTGCCAATAATAGCAAAAACAGATGTGGTAATGGTACTGCGGCTTTCCAACCTCACATTTATATGGACTTGAACCAAACTGGATGTAATCATTAAAATACATTTATGAACACCCGGCCTCAGGTTCACTTGAAGCATTTTCTCTGTCCACACATGCAGGATTATGGTTTGGCAAAGTGGCGATCCCACACAGCTCTGGCTCTTCTTTCTTTTCACAACTTCCCCTCAGCTTTTCCACAGCTTTCTCTCTGCTTATCGGGATGATTTCCGGTGGGAAGGTTCTAGACACAAACAACATCCATGTATCTCCTCAGTTGCATTATCTTTGCTAATACTGCATTTCTCTACCCCTGCAGTATCTCACCGGCCCTCTCCTGTGCTCTCCCCTGCACGCTCTACCTCTTCCTTCACTGGTGTTCCATATGCCCTCTAAAGCCCCCTGCTCTGTCCCATTTCTCCCATTGCCTTGGGTCCTTTTTGACACCTCTGGCATGTTAATGGGCCAATCAGAGACACTGTCCTTGAGAATCTCATTTTGGCTCATTTTCACACACACCCCCCCCACCCACACACACACACACACACACACAAACACACCCATCCCACCCTCTCTCAGATTTATAACCTCTGCTGCTTACAGCTCCAGATGTTTTGTTCTGGTTTTTACTCTCTGTAATTGCTAATTCAATCTGGTTATAAAGGAGCAGATGTTCTCAGGACTTGAGTATACCTGTGTGGGTTTCTCTGCGTGTATGTGTAATGCTTTCTCGCCCATGTACAAAGCAACAGGATTTACACCATGACTCATAAACATAAGCCTTCACAATTACACCAAGCTCATTTCCTTGTGTAGGGGAATAAGACAACGTAGTTTTAACTTGCCAAGCATTCCACACTGGCATCAACTTCCATTATACACTGAATTACTGTCACCCTTAAATCACCACTGCTGAGGTTTGTTGGTTTATCAGGACCGACAGTTGGCTTAGGAGGTCTAAACTGTGGTGAGTGCCTTTCTCATCAGCCTCCTTGTATTTTTTTTATATTCTTCCATCCTTTTTCTCACCAGGGAAAGTGGCAATCCAGTACGGGTCAGAGAGAAAAATAAACAGGCCGGTTATCCACAGGAATGTGAATGCTACTTTAGTCCCATTAGGAACATCTGTGTGAGTGGTTTTAGATCACAGCGGGTTGTCGGTCCGACTTTGAACATGTGACAAGTGGCCTCATTGTTTTAGCATATTCAATACCTTCATAGTGTGCCAGATACGCTCTGTTCACTTGCACACATATCTGTGCTGTACATATTTACCACACATTTACATGAAATCAAACACACACATCAGTCCTTGCTCACATGCCCACACACACACACACCACAGTGGACCTGTCATGTGTCATGGAGACAGGGGTCAGATACTGTGTGATGTGTGTGGGGGTTCTATCGCTTGGGAAAAGGATCTTACCGAGGCTGCAAGAGGGCCAACAATAACAGCCTGAAATATAACAGCAGCGAAAGAGCCCTCGCTCTGACAGGAGGAAAGATGGGCCCCAGCAAGTGACTCCACACATCAGAACCTCCTCTGCGGCGCAAAAATGGGCGGTAACATTAATTCGGAGCTAATGTGCAAAACAAAGAACATTGTTTTCTAACGACATTGTAAAACAAAAAAATTTTGTTTTTCGGGAGATTGGAAGCACATGTTTGTAGAGGAGGAATAATAACGGAGTTGTAGAAGACAAGTCTTTTTTGTGCACATTCCCAAGTCGGGATGATGTTTTGACCACATTTGTCATGGGAACTTCAGCCATGTAAACACACAGCCTCGACCCTCAGTAGTCGCACTGACTGATATGCACACACACACACACACACACACACACACACACACACACTCACACTCACACTCACACTCACACTCACATGTGCAAAGGCAGTGGACACTGTGCAATCCTCAGCAGTCTCCAGAACCAGAAAAGTCAGAGTGCCCCCTAGTGCTGCTTGTGCTACAATTGCATCATGTTTATCCGGGTTACTTTTTCATCTCCTTCAACTCAAAAGTTGTAAGTGACAACTTGGTCTCAGTAGACCAAATTCATGATCAACCGACGAGCAAGATGATGAATGGAACGTGGTTATAAAATATGAAATATCAAGGAAGGGCTGACATTCTTTTTCAACATCCAAAGAGAGAATATGGGTCTACAAGATTTCCTACAGAGGTTTTTTCCTCCCTCTTTCTGAAAATTAAAACTCTCCAAAAAACAACTCCAAAGCTTGCTTTGACAGCACAATTTAACTGCATAAATATTACTTGAGATCAGATATCTTCCATTGAGAGTTTTGCCACTGCATTGTAATCTGTAGACTGCATAGCACCATACTGTATTTAAAACAAAGACTCACACATGCATCCTATACATCAGTGTGAAGAATGCTGATCTTTAAGGACACAAGGGTTCTTCAATCAAAGCTTTGATTGAATACTTTGCCATCCTCAGCACTCACAAATACACATACATTGTTGACAGAGAGTGTCTTGAGCAACATCATTTACCACTTAGGCCCCTCCCCAAGGACCGTGCCATTCTTAATGCGTGGCAGATAGGTTGATAGCTCTGGTTTCTGTCGAGAAGTGCATGTCAATCAACAGCTCGCGTCAACGTCACTGAGGCAAAGTGTTTCTGAAAGATCTTTTTACTGAGTGCCTCTCCATCCATCCTCCTCCAGCCCACACGCTCACACACAAAATCACACTCACAAATGCACACACACACACACACACACAGCCATTTCCATCTCAGCAATCACTTCTCCTAGAGTTCTCCTCTTCAGACGTGTAACAGTAATTGAGGTTGCTCCCTTGGGTGCGGTGAATTCTGGGCCGTTAAGTGCTGTTTCTTGTTGTTTTTTTCTCAAATGGGTTGTATTTTGGCTATTGTGTTGTGTCTTCCTGCTCTCCTATGGACGTGTAAGCAGTGGGCCATATTTACACGTATCATTAGAGAATAGAGACCTTGTCAAATGTAGGGCATCTGAGGGCTCATCATACCCAATGGAAAATCAATCCATATGACAAAGAGTCTTAATATGTTTTGTATATGCCAAAGTCACAGGAGAATCAAATATATATATATATATACCCCTCTCGCCCCTGCGGGTGGTCTGTTCCTCTGAGCTCGGGTCCTCTATATATATATATATATCACACTCACACATGCACCTGTGTGAGTGTGATCCTCAAGGAGGATGAAATTGCTACTCACAGTCATTTAATTCTTCCTTTACAAACATTTACAATGGAATACTATTTATTTTTCTTACTCATAAGCCGACTGTGTCTGTTCAAGATGACACTCAGTGAGCCAAGGGTGTTCACTTGCTACGCTGACCTCCCTGCTCACCACATCAGGCCTGGCTTGGGTACACCCTGTGACCTTTCTGTGCGTTGATGACGTTGTCCGTCCAGAAGAGGGAGTGATTGATCTGGATTGACACAAACAGACAGTGCCCTGCCCGGCCTGTCACACAGCATCACTGGGTCATTGTAGCATGCCTGAATGCTAGATGAGGAGGGATGGAGAACACACAGGGTGGTGACCTGCTGAAGATGATGATGTAGTCTACAGTTCTGGGGAAACTGGAACACATTTGGACAAAAAGGACAGGTTTTACAATAGAACAAAATTACCAGTGAGCAATGAAAGCCAAATAATTTCAAAACAGAAACAAATAATACATTGAAAATAAAACATTACAAAAGTGTCTGCAGATAGAGATATTGATATTTGAGAGTTTAAAAAGCCCTGACAACAACATATCTAGTGATATTACTTTCCTTTACAAACACTTAACACACATTTTTGATAAGGGTCCCTTATTTTGGGGGGTTTTGGTTAGTTTTCTTAAATATATTTAAAAATAAATGGGACTTTGAAATATAACCTTTTCAGTGCTCTCTCATTGACTATGTAATGTCATTACCCTTTTAAAACTACCTCAAATATATCCTTTGCATTTCTGTGCTGCAATTTCTTGTTACTTATTAACTTAGCATTTACATACATTTTAATTTGAATATACCTGCAATAAGACCATATCGAATATCATTCACACCCTACTGAATGTATGGCCATGCATCACCAACAAGGATATAAACTACAATATGTACTGTCTGGTCAAGATCTGTGCAAAGCAACATTTTGACTGGCTCTTGGCCTAGAAACAGGTAATTCTGTTGGACTGCTTATTCCAACCAGGGCCCATGACATTAATTTTATAATAGGATGTTTTGTACTGGGCTCTCAGGATATTTCACTTTTTTTAACATTAAGATGTGTTTTTTTTATTATATGACCCCAGGGGTCCATTGTGGGATTTCAGTGATTCTCAGACATTTTTATTATAATGATAAATATTCCTCAAGCAACTGTTTTTCCCCCTGTTTTTAAATTGTTTTTAACTCCCCACAATCGATTATAATTTTGTAATAAATCGATAGCTTTTTCTTAATCCATGTAAAAAGGTGAATGTACTTACAGTATCAACGGTGGTGACTGAACACTTTTTAAAAACTACAACTCCAATGCTGCTTTACGCAATTTTGATGACGTTACATGGGCATTTCCCGTAGTAAGCGTTCCCGTCTGCCCGGTGGTGCGTTTGCGCCTCCTGTCCTGAAGAGAGGTGAAGAAGAGTTTACTTTGTAGAGTTCAAGGTTTGGATTCGGTGTTCGTCTGGAGTTAAGGGTTTTGCCGAGGCAGAAAGCCCCTTTTCACGCAGTCAAGATGATGAACATGTGGAAGGTTAGGGAGTTGGTTGACAAAGCGTAAGTATCTCACAACTGTGTTACGTATTTGTCGTGCTATTTGTGCCTGTAGTTTACCTGTTTGAAAGAGACACGTACCCAAAACTTTGACGTCACGTCACTCTAACAAGTTAGCTAGCATGTATGCTACTAGTGAGTTAGTTGGCTGACTGGCAAATACTATTTGTCTGAAGTACGAGTGACCATTCTTTGTCACTGTTATTTTACTAAGTCTTTCTGTTGTTGTGAGATAACATTGTTTTGAGACCACAAAGCTTGTTATTTGTGCGATTTCTCCGACAGTCCAAGCTAACGCTCTTAGCTAACAAGCTAGCTAATTATGTAGCCTCCTGGCTAGGGAGCTAGCTGACTAGGCTAGCCTGCTAAGCTAGTTTGACAGCTCCTGGACTGAATAAACAATTGGGAATGTTAACAAGTTGCACATTAGCGAACATATCGTCCTAACGTTGCTTGGCTGCCACTGTCTGAACATGTTTTAAAATTTAAATTGAGTGCAGAAATGCGTAACTCTCCGGTATGATTGTTATGACACTTGTAGCTACGTTGCATTTAACCTTACAGTGTCTATACTGTAAATGAAGTTCATTGTAAAACTGCGCATGGCTGGATTACTTCACAGCCGAATTGCTGTTTGTCTTAAACCCTAGGTTGTTTAAGTGGAACAAGTTAGTCAGACAACATAAACTAAGACCTGAAGGTGTCAAAATGTCTAACGTTGTACCTCATAATACAGGAAGATGTAAAAGCCTTTTTGCAGTACGTCTGCAATACGTCTATAATCCAGTCTATGATTTATAGCAGTCTTATTAAATACGTTTGTTAAATCGCCACACATGGAAAAGCTGTTGTTTTATTGCGATGTATAACCCCAAAGAACAACGACATAAACAACATTGCCTCAACAGAGCACTTATTAATCAGTGACCAGTGTTCCTGCTGTGTTTTCAACTTGTTGGTTGTTGTCCAGCCTGTTTGCGTAAGTGCAAGAATTTGATGACTTTAAGTTAAACCAGTTACTGTTTACCTTTCCACCAGGTTGTGATTGGATTTAAGATGTAGAATATTACCTGATTATCTCCAAGGCAAAATGCAAAAGATAGTGACTAACATGTAATGTATGTGAGTCCTTGCTGCTTGTGCACTCATAAGGAGGCTTTGCATAGTTTGATGGCAGTGTCAGTTGAAGCATGCACGGCCAGTAGTAATTTGGTACCTGAAATGATCTACCAGCCAGCACTGATCTTGGGCAAACACCTTGTGGATTGTGCATATTTTGTTCTGCTTTGACCTCTGGTTTACTTTTTGCTGCTGACAAAAACATGAACATGCTGGACTGTATTATAGGGCTGTGGTGGGCTATTGCACAATTCTTCTAACCTTCAAAGGTTCATGTGGTTAATTCTGCAAAACCAAATAATAGCGTGTTTTTAAGTCCATCCAAGACTGCATTCCTGTTGAATGCACTTGTCTCCTTGGAGTGTGACCTCCTGGAACATAGGTTACTTTCCTGAGAGAGAGACAGAGGGGGGGAGGCAGACCAAGCGAGAGAAAGAAGGAAAGGTGCAAGTTTCAGAGATTACAGGGAAGGTTCCACGTTGGTTTTCCACCTGGTTTCTTTGAAATGGAGGCTAATGAAAAAGCTTGTGTTTTGTGACAATCAGAAATTCTCACCTTTTGTACTGAAATAAATTCAAAAAATATTTTCAGAATGTCACCAGCCTGTGAGTCATTCACCTTAATTGTGTGGCATAGTGTAACATTTCCTGTTGTTTGATTTTAAGAGGATTGCTGAGGCAGGATATGCAAGCAAATGCTTTATCCTGTTTTTAAATGCAGTGAATGAAAGCAACATATAGCATATAAATGCAAGGGAACCTTTTTTGCCAGATACCGCAGAGCAGTCTAACGGAAATCAGCATGATAGTGTGTCACCGTGAGAGAGTATCACAACTTCCGTTTTGTCTGGCTGTTATGTAGGACAGGGTCACCAATGTGTGGAGATAAGATGTTGCATCAATAGATAATATTGTCTTGTATTTTGCATGTCATCCGTACATGAAGCTTTGTGCTGCATCACAAAGTAATCGGAAAGAGACTCCTCAAAAACAAATGAAACCTCAATAAAAACATGGCCACTTTCCCAAACACTGCTTAAGTCTTGTCCAGGACGTATCTTCTCCACCCATCGTATCAATGCTGCTCATTCAGACCCTGTACATTTTGATGTGGCAGCAGTGAGGGATGGATGAGGATGTGCAAGGTTCAAATGTTTTGCCTCACAATACTTTTGGCTAAGGCTGTGACAGGGCTCACTTAATGATCTGGAATAAGATGCTTGTTTGCACCTAGGCCACTGGACACGGAAAGCGGCTTGGCTATATGTTACTTACTCTTACGGCAATGCAGGAGAAGTCGATACACTGCTCCCCACGCAGCAAGCATTGCAAGAATTGGCCAGATAACCAGTACTTTTTTTTTGGTATACCTTTTTATAAATAGGGACCCCAATGATTTAGCAAACAAGCTCTCTATTAGCTTGAGATTACACAAGAGCTACCATTTATAGTGTTGGTTTCTTCCCATTTAAGCTACCATTTCCATTTCAGGTCTCATGCATGTATTTTTATATCAAACACAGATTTGCATTGCTTGTTTTGTCCCTTTTTTTTTGGTTTTGACGACGGGTGGTTCGATTCACAGCACACACAAGCACTCCCTATTGTCCCATTGTGCTTCTAGCCTCTAAAAGGAAAAGTGCACGGGCGTGGCTATAATGAGAGTACGTTTTATCTATTATGGCTCATGTTGATGGTCTAAATGGAGATCACATATTTTTAACTGAAATGAAAATAATTTAATGAAATAATGTTGTTGTTTTTTTTGTTTTTTAATCCTACTGTGTAGAACCAATGTGGTGATGAACTACTCAGAGGTGGAGTCTAAAGTCAGAGAGGCCACCAATGACGACCCCTGGGGACCATCAGGACAGCTGATGAGTGAAATCTCTCGGTAAGAACAATGCGTCCTGCTGAACAACACCACGGTTAGGCTATTTGTAAATAGAGTCAAGCTACAGAATGCCATTTTCCACTTCAGGAATCTTTTTCAGAGCTCTCACCTCTATTTTGACCGACAACAACAGTGACCTATTTTAAGTTTTGGTTCTCGGGACCCTGCCCACAAAAGTCCCTGTTTTTAAGGTAGTATTTTTGCCAGCCAGACACTAGACACTACTGTACTGCTGTTGGCAGTAGTGAAAACAGTCTCACAACTTCTACAGCATTCATTCACACTGCTGCAATCAGTGGTTTCACTTTGTAGATGTTTCATTGTGGTTACATCCTGAAGCAGAAAGAAGAGCCTTGCTACTTTGGAAATAGTCCTGACCTTTTAAGGTGTTTTATCAGACTCCCTTTCCACCTCTGCATGTGTCTTTTCCTAAATGAACATAGTCGCACAGCAGTTATTTATCTAACTTGATGAGATTTTATCTTTTTTTGGACTGATTTACCTAATCCTTGCAGTTCTTGGGATGCAGTGGATACACAAAAAACAGTGTGCTAAAGGAACCTGTAGTTCCTGAAATACTTCCTGAGTTTAGTTCCCGGGGCTCTGTAGTACAAGGGACAAGCAGTCCAATTGTTGGCTGTTGTGTTATTGTTATTGCAGATAAAAAATGTCATCAGTAAAAGGGCAATGTCTTTCTCTGTCTTCTGTGAATGTTTCTGTAATCAGAGCCACCTTCATGTACGAGCAGTTCCCAGAGGTGATGAACATGCTGTGGGCCCGCATGCTGAGAGATAACAAGAAGAACTGGAGGAGAGTCTACAAGGTCTGCCACAGTACTGTTGCAACATCCCACATTCACACACGAGCATTGAAGACCTAAGCACTAACTACAGTTCTGATTTGACCTAAAATCTTGGAGCAGAACCAGCGTGGCTTCACCGACTCAATAACAGTTAGATGCCTTGCATTGTTAACATGTTCTTAATTGAGGAGGAAAAAATTTAAGTGAAAATAAAATCTTACCCATAACTGATCCAGATCATGCAAGAGGAAAAACTGGTCAGACTGATTAAAATAAATCATATCTTAAGCACTTTCCCCTCTAACTGCTGTTGTGTGTCTGTTTCTCAGTCCCTGCTACTGCTGGCCCATCTAATCAGGAACGGGTCAGAGCGGGTGGTTACCAGTGCCAGAGAACATCTGTATGACCTGAGATCATTAGAAAGCTACCACTTTGTAGGTAAGGTATCGTTCTGGTCGTTTCCCTTTACACTCTACACGTTCCTGCTTTACACCTCAGCATTGTGGTGTGTGGTGTTTATTAACAATAGCTTCAGTGTGAGCTGTAATGAACCCTAACCCTAACTAAGCACTGCTTAGTCCACAAACCCTTAAACCACACATACACATACACACACACACACACACACACACACACACACTCTGCCCTAAAGCTGCTTTCACTCTTCCCACCATGTGTGTATTTATGGTGTAGTTTACAAACAAAAACAAGAACATTCAACGTTCCCTTTGTAGAGATGTTCTTATTTTTTGCCCGTGTGTGGTTTCAATACATTCTAAAGTTAACACAAGAAGTTGCTAAGTCGTTAATGATATTGAATCTCCGTGTTTCTGTCTCTCTCCAGATGAGAATGGGAAGGACCAAGGTGTGAATGTGCGTCAGAAGGTGAAGGAGATGGTGGAGTTTGTGCAGGATGATGAAAGACTCAGGGAAGAGCGGACAAAGGCCAAGAAGAACAAAGACAAATACATCGGGGTGTCCTCAGACAGTATGGGATACCGAAGTTACTGTAAGTCCTCCGTTGAGGCAGCGAAATAAACAGACGGATAGTCAACGAAAACTTCGGGTTTTAATTTCATTCATATCCTTTTCTTTTTCCCCACCCACTTCCCTCCAGCGGGGGACAGGTACGACTCCAGCGATAGCCGGGGAAAGTGGGACGACGACTGGGACAAGAATAAAGGGCAATTCCCCTTCAGCGAGAAGTTGGGGGAGATCAGCGACAAAATCGGCAGCACTATTGACGACACCATAAGCAAATTTAGGAAGAAGGAACGAGACGACTCACCGGATCGATTTAGGTTGGAGACGGAAGTTATCATATTGTATTTGCTGCCATGTTGAGAGGCACAAACCATGTTACAAATGTAAATATAAGGGGAGCCCCCCCACCACCAAAAGTGAAAATAGGAAAATGAAACTTGGTGTCACTCTGGATTCTTCAGTGCAGAATGAACAGCTACTAGACCAAAGAGAAGTCAAACCTGATCAGTGTCCTCACATAACCGGTTGTCTTACCTGAGCTGCTGCTGTGTCTCAACAGTGACAACGACGACGACAGGGGTCGCTCGTCTTATAATGGCCAGTCAGGAAAAGACTTCAAAGACGACGAGGAGACCGTTACCACCAAGAGCGTGCACATAGTCCAAGCAACAGAGACCACAGCAACGCGGAAGAGAGGGGGGGTCCCGTCCAGGAAAGTAGACCTGGGGGCTGCAGCCACCTTCACAGGAGACAAGAGCCCAGGCAGCACCTCCAAACAGGTAGCAAGAGCACGTGTGAGCGTATAAGATCAGACTTTAGTGATGCGTCTAGTTATGTGTGCACCGTGTCCTGATCTTTTTATAAATGTTCTTTATTCCAGCCCCAGCCAGCAGCCCCTCAGCCTTCTACTGCCGGCCTAGCAGACCTACTAATGGTGGACACAACACCGAGCCAGCCTGCAGCCACAGGTCTAGTGTCACTAACTTCAAGTAATACCCTGATAGGCTTGTGTGCACTGTCTTAGCAGGATTTAGGTGACAAGATTTGGACCCTGTTCAGAATGAACTTTATGGAAACAGCTAGCCTCTGTCTGAAAGGTTTGTCTTCCAATAGCCCCGGTTATGTTTTATTTATATGTTGTATATTCTTAGCAAACAAACTAGACACCAGTAAATGGAGGAATCACTTTTTTCTCCCAGCGTCGCAAACATTGTACAAATCAGGAAACCTCCACAGCGACTGCAGGACCCGACTCTGTAGTGACAGCGCCCAGCTGCTGATGCTAGCTTCTTCAGATTTGGGGGACAACGGGGGGAGGGAGTTGATGTATAGGAACTAAGTGCACCAGATGTTTTCGGAGCAGTCCCTGGTGAATGGAGAGGGCGGGAGCGCTGAACAGATGTTTGCTCTTCTCCACCTATCCACTGCCATCACCCCTCCCCTCCCTCCCACGCTTCTGACACTGAAGGAATGCTAACTATGGTGGAATGACACCTGGAGCACGCTTGTTTAAAATTAATGTGTTTATGTCTATTTCTTAATGCAGACCTGTTCAGAGGATTTGATGACTTCTCCTCACCTGCTGCCTCCGTCGGCTTCTCCTCTGGTTGGTTTCAAGACCTTTTTTTGTTGTTGTTAGTGTGTGTGCATGTGTGTGCTGTGCTGTTGCAGTTCTACTGCTAGAATATTCAAAGGGATGCTGGGAGGAAGCCCTGGCCATATGGAGACCGCTACCTGCTCTGCATAACAAGAACAGACACACATCAACTCCTGTTATGGATGACAAGGAGACAGGGACAGAGGAAGAAGTTGGTGGGGGTGGAGGAAGCTGAGAGAGATTGCGAGGAGGGATGGCGACAACTTGCAGGGCCAGTTGAATGAAAATTTAAAACGTTGCACTAGTGGTCACTGAGAATGACCTGGATAAAGCTAGACCGGCCTCATTGAAGACTCAACTTTTTATTTGTAATTTCTACGACGGGTTCAAATTTGCTTGCGTGATTTATTTATTTTTGGTTGCAACATCTTTGCAATTATTCACTCAGCTCTCGATACATATGCAAAGATAAACATGCATGCAACTGTCTTGTTCACTCTTTCTCGTTGCAGCGGCGCCGGCTTCTAGCAGCAACGGAGACTTTGGAGAGTGGAACGCATTCCCCGGAGGTCAGGTGCCAGCATCTGCTCAGACTGTTGACAGCAGTGGAAGTGACCTTTTTGCAGCCATGGCAGCAGGTCCTGCCGCTGCCCCAATTTCAGCTGCAGGCTCTGGTCCCACCTCAGCAGACCTGTTCGACCTGATGGGGCCAACTCAATCCCTCACCTCCTCCCAGAGCCTCAACTTTAGCATGAGCAGCACACAGAGCATGAGCACCACGGTCCTGCCCCAGTCTAGGTCACAGGTATGCATGACTGAACTCATACACACGCATCCTTTATTTAAAAATAATTTATTGATGTACGTATCATTACAAGGCTCGTGAAGGGGGCTTCAATGTTACAGGTTGAAGCAAAATCTCCTCAGGGAAATAAAGACACACTCTGTGATTTCAGGGTTCAGGGTCTGTATCCATGAACACTGAAATCATAAACACATTTTAGGGTTACAAAGCACTTAATGATATTTAAAAAAAATATTCTAGTTTACCATTTGATAGATGTATTTTAGAAAACTAAAGAGATACTGAAGCTGAAATTGGGTCTCGCGTGGCAAGGCGTTTACAGCAAAGATGCCAGAGGAGCTGTGCAAAAGCCTGCTTTTAATTTCAGTCAGCCACTGTAAAACCTGGATCAAATGACATACTGCTAGTCTCGTGCTTCAATTTCAGTGTGTGAAAATCCAAAAGTGCTTCCAGTGGCCGTTTTAAATCCACTTTGACCCAAACATCCATGACAAGCCAGTCAGTATTAAAGTGCTTCCAGCATATATATTAGAGTTATTTAATAAAAAGATTTAAATGCATGAACATTGCTCTCTATATATGTATATGATATCGGTAATATTCTGGTATGTACCTTTTTAAACAATTTTCTGCCTATGTACGAAACGCCAAATAAAATAAAAAGTCACACAATGACAGAAATAATGTACTTTAAAGTAGTGATTCTGTACATAAAGACTGTTCACGGGGCTCGTTGATCACATCAGTGCGTATGCCCGTGTGATAAAGACACACCATGTGTGATTGAAAGATGGAGGACAAGCATGACGGTAGAGGGGTTAACATGCACCCTCACCAGATGCTCATCTCCCCCTGAGACCGCCCACTAACCGTCCACTCCTCCTGTCACTGACACACAGAATGAGAAGAATCAGGTCTGAGTTATAGACTCAACTAAAAACCCAACTAAAGCCCGTGGATGTCGACGTATCTCCATGTTAAAAGATTGTTGACCTACTTTAAAAACATAAAATAAAAAAATCACAGTTTTGCCTTTGTTTCACTGAGAAGACACCCACCACTCTCTTTTAGTCTGGTTACTTTAGATGGTATGTTTTAATGATTTCAGAAAGAAACAGCAGCAGATTCCTCAGTACAGTATCGAGGTTAAGTGGGTCAGGCAAAAGGTTTCGAGTGAATTATGAGAAGGAACTGTATCTTTTCATCATGTCTTTCAGTGTCGGAGCTTGAATGTATTGTATCGCTGTATATTTTTTAGTTTTTTGTTGTTGCATGGATCGGCTCTTTCTCTAACATTGGATCCGTCTTTGTCTTTGTCTTTGCCAGCCCCTCCAGAACATGGGATGCCCTCTACAACCGCAGTCTTTAATGCCTGTACAGCATGGAGTGTCCGGCCAAGGTGCCGGAGGCAAAGGGTCCCTCCCCTCCACCTGGTCGGATCACACGGTTAACATCAGCCTGGACTTCCTGGGCCCAGGCAACCAGCCACCCAAGCCCAGCCAGCCCAGCCTCAACACCCTCCAGCACGGTGAGCGGGGCGCTAGATCTGGCATGAATAGGCGACGCTGTAGCCAGGCTCTCTTCAAACCTCGTCAACCAAATGGGATTTTAAAATGTTGGCGCACTGATTCACTGAGTTTGTTCTGTCATTTCCAGGCAACCAGGTACCCGCCAACATGCTCTCGCAGGGATTTTCCAATATGAATCTTGGACCTGCAGCAGTAAGGCCGCCTGTAAATCCCATGATGCACCCTGGTACTGGCATGGGAATGGGCATGGGGATGGGGATGCCCCCCAACCAGGGCATGATGGGGATGGGTATGAACATGGGGATGCGGATGAATCCTGCAATGGCCCAACAGCCTAAACAAGATGCCTTTGCTGACTTCGGCAACTTTGGAAAGTGATGGAGCTGGGGAGCAAAGATTATCTGGTGGAGTGGTGTCGGTCTCTCTCTCTCTCTCTCTCTCTCTCTGTCTCTCTCTCTCTGTCTCTCTCTCCGTCCACTGGTGAAGAATTGTAATGAGCTGCAAACAAAGAGTACTTGAATAATTTCAACTATCAAAATACCAACACCCTGCAATCTCCTTCATTTAAAAAACAAAAAACAAAAACAAAAGTAATGCTGTGTAGTGATATGGATTTAAATGAATGTCTTGTGTTTGAACCAATGATCTGTCTGATCTGGGGGTGATGGGCAGACACACTGATGGCAGCGTCGGTTACTTGTGACACTGAGAAGAGGGAAGAGTGGGCCACCAAGAGAATGTCAGGATTTGCTTTATAACCTCAATCAAGTGAAATCACCAGAATAGCAAAAACAAATATCTGTAGCTGCATAATTCTTTTTTTGTTTTTAGATGCATTCTCAGTAACTTCAGTGAATGTTGAGTTTCAATAACATGATCAGCCATTATAACTTTCTAATGTACATTTAAGAATGTTGTTACCTCCCTTTTTTTTTTCTCCTCCTTGCTCTTCCTTTGGCCTGTAAATAGAAATCTGGAGCCCTTACAAATAAGTTATGAAGTTCCTGTATGAGAGGGAGTTACAACGTGAAGAGTTGTCATACAGACCAAATCTGATATGAATTAGGAACTATAACATAGCACATTGGCGCCTTCTGTTTGTACATAAGTGTCCACGCACTCCAAAGTAATAAATGAGTGTTTGGAGTGAATGCTATGGAGGTGTTTCTCCCTCAGCAGACCATCATGTGCAGCCTTTCCTATTGCTATATATATATATATATCTATATATTTTACTCATGAAGAATATTATAATCAGTTTGCATCCAAATGAGATAATCAGTAGGTAGAAAAAAGGCCCATACGGGGGTTGTGGGTTCTTGAGTTTTTACAGCACAGAGTGCCTGAAAGACCTTTTTGCCTTTTCCCTTCAGTTAACCTCTTTTGAAGGAGACAATGTGACTGTGCAGTGCTGAGGACGGAGCTTCTGCACTACGTACAAACGTGTCTGTTTGTGCTCGCGCCTCAAGCCAAGTGTACTGTCTGTACAGATATCGGATGCAATCGTGTAATAGCTCACTCGCTCCGCGTTGTTTGTCCCATGTGCGTTTTTAGTATTTCCACTCTGTTCAGGTCAGTGATATCTTCAGAACTAAAAAAAAAACCCATCCAAGATGAAATTATATTGGGCTCAAGTGTTGGTACAGACTGTTATTTAGATTTCATCACGCCTTCTCCACTTCCATTTAAATGAATGTTACACGTCTTGAAAACGGTGTTGCTGTCATCAGTCCATGTCTGCGTGTTTTCATCGGGAAGGTTGTGCGAGGGGAAGCACTTTAACCAGTCGGGATGCAGTTCGTACACACCCCGGTCGTCATGGGGGTCGGATGAAGACGTGTTGTAGGTTCGCGCATACTGAAGTCCATTCAGCTGTACACCAGCTGACTGACCTGTTCGATGTACAAAACGTTGCTCTTCAGTGGTTCAAGTGCCTGCTGATGCTCGCCCTCCTGACCCCTTGCAATGAGTGATTGATAAGGAAATCCTGGCTGCCTGACATTTTTGGTTGGTCAATGAATAGATAAATAATTCACCCGCCAGAGGAGAGGGCAGTGGATCCTGCAGCCCCAAGAGGGTTGAGGTGGCGCTTTACAACTCTCCCAAGGGCTCAAGAGGCTGAGCACACTAACACATAGTAGCCTTGCATCAGTCTGAAGCATTAAAATGACCAAAACCTGTTTGCTGTTTTTCTAAAATATATTAGTAGAGGTTGTTTTAATTTTGTTTTCTACTTCAAATTCTTTTTGATCTTCTCTAAAAATGGGATTGTTACTGAGACACTAGCTTATGCAAATAATAAAAAAAGAATCCTTTGAGAAAAATCTTTTTTTTGCATTATTCCCATTTTGATTTGATTTACACGTCAAGATTCTTTATCTACAACATTAAACAGTTGATTGAAATTTGTTAATGGTGTGTGTTATTTGGCGTGCTGTGTCATTAGCCTCATTCAAAAGAGCTTCAAGCAGCAGAAGTGAAGCCGCCGCGCTCGACTTTGAAATTACATTTAGTTGACGCGAGTTTGTTAACGTCGTAGTTTGAGGTAATGAAGGAAACGTGCGCGGAAAAGCCAAGAGAGCGAATGCAGGCGATGTGAACTCTTAATGCGTTCAGATTAGCTGATGAGGGAAGGTGACCACCAAATCCAATCCGCATCAACGTGCCCGACCCTAGGTCGCAGCGAGACACGAGTACAGCATCAAGTTAACTGAAATCTCAAACTTTAAGTTTAAGTTTAAGATTTAAACTTTCATGTGACACTAGCAGCCTTCTATGAACGACTTCTAATTTAATAGTTATGTATCTTATCAAAAGAACTGTTGATACTTTGTGTCCTTAATTGAAGTGATGAAATGCACAGTTTGTCCTAGTGAGCTGGGTGGCCTGATTACTCTAGTTTAACACACATTGAAGAGAAAGATTGTGTAGACTACCAGTGCGGTGCCCTTCTCATATTGTATCCAGGTTTGTTGGAACACACCGGTGTGACAAACACCACTAAAACACAGCGTGCATTAAACAATTGACCCCATTTTCAATCTCTGGAGAGGAAGGCTGTTAAATGGGCTATACTAATAATATTTTGATACATTATATAAAACAGTACACGGACGAATAGCATCTCTGCTACTGCTTGACATTGTCCTATTTATGGCATAAAAATATATAGAAAGAGGGTCAATTAAACAAGTAAAATAAGAGAACTCAAACATAGCAACATACAATCATCGTGTGCCACCGATCCTAAAGTAACCTCTGCCATTTAAAACGGGGAAAAAGCATCTTGACAACTTCCATGAGATGCAGTAAATTGTGCTTTTATGGTTAATGTGCCCATTAAAGAGTAAAAGCAATCCCAGACATCAAGACAAATGACAGCTTTTGAGTGCCATCTGCAATCTCTAGCTTCACAAACTCAATTATTCATAATGCATTTATGAAGTCCGCCGAGACTGCGCTGTCATTCCCGTTCAAACTAACGGGAAAAGCAACATAAAGGGACAAGCTCTTTGAGATGACAATGGCACTAATGTGTTTATGCTGCCACCTGCTGGTTAAAAAACAACATAAACAATCTTTAATACATTTGTTTTAGTGGCTGTCAGACACAAAGAAAACGAGTTATGACTGTAATTAGAACTGAGAAGCTTTTATTCCTCAAAAAAAAAGAAAAAATTCAAGATTATTCCTCTGGTCCATATCAATATGATACAACAATAGTGCTTGTTTGATTCCTCCGAATCGAATTAAAAATCACGTCTATCAGGCAGTTCGTCTACAGTATTCCACACCCATCGTTACAGGTGTCAGACCTTTCAGAACAGGAAACAAAAGTCAGAGAGGCTGCGGGTTCACCAGGAGGACGTTCTCACCCCGGATGAAAAGCTGGTTGATGTGGCGTGTGTGGACCTTTCCGTACGTCTGGGGCTCTTTCTTCTGGCTGACCGCCGGCCCCTCAGTGTCCGGCAGCTTGGGCTCCGTCCTGCTCTGCCCTCTCCTGCCGGCACGGTGAGCAGACGGGTCTTGTGGGTTTGCAGGCTGCCGTTTGCTGGCTGTTCCCTGGACTCCGTGCTTCTTTGCTGGCTCGTCGCCCCCTGAGCTCTCCTGGAGCTTCAGCTTCTCGAAGAGCTGAAACATTCATATTGGTGGATTAAAACTTACGAGCTTGAAGTTCCAATTTTTTATCCAATCACACCCCATTTTTGACACCATTTATCTTCTGCATTTTTCAGCAGTAGCCAGTCAACACATTTACATTCTGTAATTACCTATTGATATAGTAATCATCGTTATTCGGTCCCCTAACGCACCATCAGAGCTGTAACAACACCTGCTGCTGCCAGTTCATATTAAAAGTCTTTAACTTATTGTGAAGCAGTCGCAGGAAGCGCCATGTATTTGTTAGGTTGGCGCTGACTGGGACCTTAAATCTAAAATGCATCTAGAAAACAGCCATTTTGGGGCCTTTTCTGACAGTGGATCAGTTTTAAATATTTCAGGGAGTAAATAAACAACAAGGAGCAGCAACAGTACATTAATAAATGTATTTCAGTCAGACACAGATTGAAAACTAGTCCCTACCCGTGAAATGGTGAGGGCTTTCTCGTGATACAATGCCTCTCCGAGCAGAGGCTCTCTGTACGTCTCATCTACGTCCACCATTGCCTGGCGGAGAGGAGTAAAAACAGTTGGTCATAAAGGTCAACCCTCAAAGGCGTCGAATTCATGGTGACAAGTACGCTGTTGTGGACCGTTGAGATTCAGCGGGAGAGCTCACCATGTTCCAGAACTTGTCGAAGGCCACGACAAAGCCAGAGCAAACTCCTCTCAGTCCCTTGAAGGTCCTGATGTGAACTTTGACCCTTATCCTCTCCTCGACGCATCGGTACAGCTCCCCCAGCGGGCTGCCCTTACACACTGGAGACGCACGACAAACCGGTTACACAACTGAACAAACAACAAGAGAAACTGACTGGATGGTGTATATAACAGGTGATTAATCAATAAGTGTGGAAATGCACATGCTTCCACAACAACGACTTTAAAACACCAAATGAGCGACAGTATTTTAGAAGGACGGGGTTTGTTCTTCAAGTAGAGATCCTAGCGTAGATTTTCCAAGTCTCTGGATCTACTTGAAGGAGCAGCGAAGTCGTTCTGGATGGTCACTAGTTTTTGCTGCAGTGGCATGCTGAGAGGACGGAGGTCTTCAACCAACAAATGAAGCAGAAATTGCATTAACCGAGTGTTCATTATTCTTTCTTTAACCCATTTTTTTATCTGAGAAGTTGCGTGTTTTATGGTGGATAAGACGTAATCAGCCAAGAGGGTCAAACTAATTTAGTAGAATGGCAAAACATTATCTGGTTCCAGCTTCTGAAATAGGAGGATTCCCAATTTTCAACAGGGTCACGGCATTGTAAACTGAAATATCTGGGCTCTGTGAAATGGTTATGGTAATTTCCCACTAAACAGGTAACCGTCCAGGAACGTTCCCTAAAAAGTTCCCTGAAGGTTATTTTAAAAAATAATAATAAAACAGTGTTAGAGAGGAGGGAACCCTTTTTTCCAAAACGTTCTATGAAAAGAAAAACGTTTGAAAATGAAATGAAATTGTCCATATACACTATTTTCTCAGAACTATAGACAGATACTCGTAATAATGTATTGGTTATTATAAAGTTATGTAAAATGATAATGATGTTAATTGCAGCCCTAATCACACGAATCTGTTTATTCTGTCGTGACCTTTCAACTCCATCCCCTGTGGTAATTCTTTAGTCTCTTGGAAAGAAAATCTGAAAAAGTTTAATGACATTCAACCAAACTAAGTTCGTGGCCACTGGACCTACAGGTCATCCTTGACAGGACATTCTTGTGGAGCTTCTGCCTCCGTCTCTGCGGCGCGCCGCTGCTCTCGCCCTCCTCCTTCTGTGGCACCGGGTTGTTCACCATGAGCTTCTTCAGCCGCTCGATGCGCTCCGGGTCCGCCACCCCTTTCATCGCCTTCAGCCGCCTTTTCTCCACATTCTGCGGCTTGGCTCTGCCCCGGCCGCCCTTCAGAAAGCTCTCGTATTCCGACACATTGTTGAAGCATTTGGCGTTTGGGAAAGGAAGCGGCACGGTGGGCGAGTACAAGGCCAAGAGAGGGTCGAACTGATCCGAGCAGACGTCTATTTTATCTGCGTCATTGTCCCCGGCGTCACTGCCCGTCTCCGGTCGGTGCTCCGGCGCTGATGTCGTGCTCGAACAGGCTGCCGCTGGCGTTTCTTTACTATCTGACTTCACACTTTTTCTTTCCCTCTCCTCCATTTTCGAAACAACCGCAGACGAAGAACCAAACAGCGAAGCGAGGGATTCTGGGAAAGTTGTTGCCGTCTGTTGAGACTGAGCGTTCACTCTGCGCGTATTTCAAGTGACCCTAAACATCTACAGCATGGTGCGTTTCAATCCCGGAGCGTTTTTTTTTTTTTTTTTTTACCCTATAATAAGTTGTTAATAATGCACTTATGTATACATACTTTAAAACAATTTAACACATTCTCCCAGGAAAGAGCCTTACCTGCTATTGGACGACTTCCGTGAACTTTTTTTTAATACACGATCTTTGGTTGCACCCACACATTTATTATCACGAGATGGCGCTAAAACACAAAAAATGTTTGCGGTCTTCCTTGTAAATTCCCTTAAATCTTAACATCTAGTAGAAACATATTACAAAAATGTAATTGTATTGTGTAATGTAAATTACACATATATATATATATTTATATATATATATATATATATATATATATATATAAATTGATGTATGGTGGTATGAACAATCTATTTGTTAATTTCAGGCTTGTGTTGCGGAACCTTTGTCCGTCATTTCTGCGTTACCACTACGACATAATTCATTGACGGACTGTATACAAACCAACGTGTGTGAGCTGCCAACTGCCTTAAAATAAATGTAGATATCAATTGATAGCGTAATTGAATAGCTAGATATTTAAACGGGTAAACGGACTTCAGAGAGGTTGCTAACGTATAGCTTACTGTGGGTGCAGAGGACAAACACCTCGCATGACATCCAAGTGTAAGTGAATTCTGGGAACGCATTAGCACAGGTTAACACGTAACTAAATATTCCATAATTAGCCAAGACATAAGTTGGATCTTTCTAAATTGGATTTGACGCTCCTGTTTTGCATGAAAATACGACCCATTCGTCCGTCCTGGGAATGTGCTAGCTTATATTTTGACTCATTTGCTTATTGTTTTGTTACTCTTCAGGAGCACCCTCATGCTGATTGGAAAGGCCTGCAGATTTGGTGGACGTGTCAGGTTTTGTGCAGTCGAACCACTGCTGGCCCGTCTTTTCACCAGCTCCAGCACCATGGCCAAGAGCAAGTTTGAGTACGTGCGCAACTTTGAAACAGATGACACTTGTCTGCGGAACTGCTACATAGTTGTGAGACTGGACGGCCGCAACTTCCACAAGTGGGTCCCCCCCCCCCCAAGCTACGCATCTCTCACCTCTGTTAATACCCCAGTGGGTTGCAAAATCATTAGAAACAGTAGCCTGCTGTTGTTTTGACTGTCTTCCTGTATTTTGTTTCAGGTTTGCAGAGCAGCACACATTTACAAAGCCCAATGATGACAGGGCCTTGGGCCTGATGACCCGGAGTGCACGCTCTGTCATGGGAGAACTGGAGGATATTGTCATTGCTTATGGTCAAAGCGATGAGTTCAGTTTTGTTTTCAAGAGGACCTCCACCTTGTTTAAAAGGAGAGCCAGGTACCAACAGAATGTCATTCTCACACATTTTAATGTTTTTTTTTTTATCTGACTTTTTTTTCCTCCTCTTGGCAGTAAGCTCATGACCCACGTGACCTCCCAGTTCTCCTCCTCGTATGTCTTTTACTGGAAGGAGTTTTTTGGGGAACAGCCCCTCTTGTACCCTCCGGGCTTTGACGGACGTGTGGTCTTGTATCCTAGCAACCGCAACCTAAGAGACTACCTCAGCTGGAGGCAAGCAGATTGTAAGTTCAAACTGTGCTCTAACAAATCACACATTAAACTGATGAGCGAAGAAGATGTCGGGCTTTTTGTGTCTTTCAGGTCACATTAATAATTTGTACAACACAGTGTTTTGGACGTTAGTACAGAAGGGAGGACTCACCACAGTCCAGGCAGAGGATCGCTTAAAGGTGAGAGAAAAACACAATCTTATGTTAATTTAAATGTGTTTTGTGTACGTGCAAAGATGCACGTGTTAATACAATTATACTATTTTTAATATATAATATTTTCAGCCACCTCAGTATTTAGTTTGTTGTTAAAAGTACTACCTAAACTTTGATTACACAGCATTTTAAAGATATTTATGTTCCCAAAAAGGGCACAGTTCTGGGTGCAGTTGCATGTAAATATCGTGACTGCATTTCATTGGTCTGTTTTATTTATGTGTATTCACGCTGTCACTACGTTAGTTACTTCTGGTTTATTCTTATGGGAGATGAATGAACACAATGCCGTAAGTGGTTTGTAGCACCAAAAATGTGCTTACTGTTCCCTCTCAGTTTCGGACATGATGATGAAAATATAGTAACGACTCCATAACTTCAAAGATGCAGAGGGGAGTAATGACTCTCATTGAATAGAAGGGAGAACATCTTTCAGGTCATCTCTGCGGCAGCTGCAGTGCCGCTGACTGACACAGCTGTTCACTGGAAGTCATTCTGCAGTGGGCTGTGAGGGGAAACTCCGATGATGTGATGACAGCTGATGAGTTGTGGAAATGTTCATTGTGGGCAACACGAGTCGTTCACAGCCCATTAAGCGTTTGTGCTTTCTAGTTGTTTTTTTCACTGTAAAAACATTTCTTGTTCTAGTAGTAAAGTCATTCTAACTGGTGTTCGGCATGATGAGATGACTTGTAAGGAAGTTATTTTCTGTCCACCCAGTGGGGCACCTCCGATGAACTGATTTTTGTACACACACATTTTTGTAATATGCACATGCATTTGATTTAACGGTGTTGTGTCTCCCTCCAGGGAACTTTAGCTGCAGACAAAAACGAGATCCTGTTCTCTGAGTTCGATATCAACTACAACAATGAATCAGCCCTCCATAAAAAAGGCAGCGTTCTCATCTGGGACAAGGTGAGCTGCTAGAAACGCTTCGAGTCTGCACAAGTATTACAGAGAAGTTCACTTACTCCTCTTCTGTTCTATATCTTTGGTTTTCAATGTGTGATGAAGGCTTTTTGAATGCTTCATGTCACCTACTTCCACCTCAACTATTTTAGTCAGTGACATCTGATATTTTCACTACATGTCTTCTGTGATGGGTTTTGTCTTGTATCCTATATTCGCAAAAAATGTTACAGTATTGAAACAGCTTGGTTGTAGTTTGGCCCTAAAACTTAGTTGTCTATTGTTTGGTCAAAGTTATCTCACTCCCAACGTCTGAGTATTGATATTGAGCTGCTGTAAAGAAGTGCGTTGACAACCTTAAATCTAAAAAAACTTGTGGTTTTACAGGAAGTTATGTGTTGAATTATTCTTGGTCGAGTGCAGGGACTTCCTGGAGGTTGCCAGGCAACAGCAGAGTCTCCAGACACATATCTGACACACAGATACCAGTGTTTTTTTTTCCCAAAACGTTGAACTATTCCTTCTTGTTACCTTAAATAATTCTAATCCCATCCCTCACTCTTTGTGTCCAGCGAGACGAAACCGTCATCAAATGCATGAAGCTACCGAACGGAGAGGAGAAGGATGTGCCTGTGACTCGCAGCAGGAGGAGGGTGCAGGCCCACCACTGTGACATTATAGGAGACCAGTTCTGGGAGGAACACCCGGACATCCTGGAGGACGACGACTGCTAACGGCTCCCGTGCTGCCGTAGGAGGAAAATACTAAACTGAGTCGAGCCAGGACCAGGTTGAAACGGACCCATACAAGCGCTGGACAGAGATGGATAGAACAGCTCGATACCGACTGATGCAGATGAATGAATGTGTGTCAAACAACGTGCCGCCGTGAAGCTTAGTACCCTCGAACACCTCGAAAGACCAAATCCTTTGAGGATTGACTTCGTACCATTACTCTCTCACAGCCGGGACACATTCTTACTTTCGTGCATTCAGTTTCTATCATAGCGTTCCCTTAGAAAGTAGGAAGTTAAGTCTGCTTAAATCGTGTGAGGACATGCACAGCAGTTATACTGACTCAGGCACCTGCCTTCTCCAAAAATATACCCTCATTTGATATCATGAATGCCATTTAGAATACTACTGTCAACTGATCTTTCAGCGTGTTTAACATGATTACTCTTGGCCCCCTGCTTTTTTTCCTTGTGTGTGTGTGTGTGTGTGTGTGTGTGTGTGTGTGTGTGTGTGTGTGTGTGTGTGTGTGTG
>JAVQJD010050145.1:0-12555 GCA_036023655.1 Nannoperca australis
GTATATTCATTTCCTTTTGTTTGAATTGGGATTATAACTACTGCTTTTTTTTGTTGTTGTTGTCCTTTTCTCTGTACAGCACTTTGAATTGCATCCGTGTATGAAAGGTGCTATATAAACAAACTTGCCTTGCCTACGTTCTTTAAAAATTAAGTGTAAATTCAATGTTGTAGGACAGATGTGGGCTAAATTAACCCTGATGCAATATTCAACCGCTCAGAGCAACTGATTAAGACAAGTCACTCTTGTAATAAAGAAGAGTTTAATCAATATTTTAACCAAAATTTATTCCACACTGAATAATTGTTTTAAAAGGATGTGTTGGATATATTGGAAAACCACATTTTTAAAAACCGAAGAAAAATAAGACCATGAGTACATTTATGAAACAAACACTTTTTACTTGCCGGTTAAAACAATACTAACTCACCTTTCCAGAAGAGCCCGCCTCTCATCCTGGTTGTTCTGGACGGTGGCCTCCAGCACAGCGATCTCTCCTCTCAACTCATCGGTCTGCTTCTCCAGTTCGCCGACTCTCCGCTGGCTGCCCTGCCACTCTCTCTTCAGCGTGGCCACATTTTCATTCAGAGCCGTAACCTGCACGCCCATCTTAGCTTCTGCCTCCTCCCCACGCTTCATCTGCTCCTCTCTGGCTCGCTTCTCTGCCAACTTTGGAAGGAAGCGTTGATCGCGTCACAAAAGGGATCAGGAGGCAAAAAATGCACATTTTCAAAACAATTTGGTCGGATTTGACAGGTGAGCCTACCAACTGATTCTGGACGTCCTTGGTCTGGGCGAGGAGCTGCTCCTCTCGCTGGCCCCTGCTGGCCCTGGTGGCCTGGTGCTCTTTCTGCTCCTGCTCGAGGTTACTCTGTGCTGCCTCCACCTGACCCTGCAGCTCCAGTTTCTGCTGGATCAACAGCTGTTTGGCTTCCCGCAACTCACCCAGCTCCTGAAAAGCAACAAATATGAAGTTCAATGCACAATATTTTGTTGTTGAAGGCAGTAGCAGTAACTCATTTTCAAGAAAACGAGATCACAGTCGGGGTTAAACTTTAAAAGGCTTGAGCTTAGGAAGGTAGAGATGGCTTTGACAGCTTTGAAGAACTGAAAAATCCCGGCTCACGTTAAATTGTCAAATCAAGCACACCCGGTTATAACGTTGAAGAATGTGGCCCTGATGACCTGCAGTATACCGGAGTTAAGCTGTAAACATAAGACAAGTATGGGGAGCAGGTCACGTCAGCCAGGATGGGACATGAAATGGATTTCAAATGGATCTCATTTCCAGGATCTGATACTTGTTCTATTAACTCTTTCTGAGGTATACTGCTGCCTCCCTCTTCCCCTTTAAATCAAAAGAAAGGCATCACTTTTCAAAAAACAAAAAAAACACAGACCTTCTCACTCTTCTCCGTTAGTGCTTTTAATTCAGAAGCCAGTCTGGTGTTATTCTTTTCCAGAACACTTTTTGACTTGTTCAGCTCCTCCACTTTGCTCCTCTCCTTCGCTACTTCCTCCTTTACTTGACCCTGGGTGGGTACACAAGTTACAATATATGAACTTGGTCACATCAAGTCATGCAAGTGTTTATGTTTGTGTTAATCCGTGTGTCTGACCTGTTGCTTCTGTAGTTCCCTCAGGACTTGTTCTTGCTGCTGGAGCTTCTGGTCTTGTTTTGCCAGCTCCTGCTCCAACGAGCCCCGGCCCGTCTGCAGGTCCTGGATCTGAGCCTCTAAACCTGTCTGATGGGTTCGGTTAGCAGCCAGCTCTTCCTGAGCCACGTTCAGCTTCTCCTCGGACACCTACATACAAACAACAGGTCAGACGTCATTTACAGAGGAGGGTCAACAGAGAAATCAATGAAAGCGGCAGGAACGATGGGAACTGCTCAGGGGAGTGCGTGCTGATTTTGTCAGCCAACATTTCACCAGTCTTTGTCCGATGATGCCAAAAGAAAACTGCCTACCCAAACTTTAAAATGAAGCCATTCCTGCATAAACCCACCTTCAGGTCTTGACGCAGGGCAGAAACCTCAGACTCCTTGCCGTAGAAGTCAGACTGAAGCTTAGTGAGGTTTTTCTGGCTTTGCTCTGAGGCCTTCTGCAGCTCTGTCGTCCGACTCTTCTCTGAGGCCAGCTCCTGGCCGAGCCCCGACACCTGGGCCCTCAGCCTGCTCTCCTCTTCTGCCTGGAGAGGAGTCAATGCACACGCACGCACACTTTGAGTCATTACACAATTTCCATTACAAACAACTCTGTGGAATATACAGTTAATATCATACCCCTCCAAGTATATCGCTATGTATTACGTGTGATGACAGGTGTCAACAATATGCATGTGTGTATTTGTATTTTAAAATGCTACTTGCCTTCTTGGCATTAACTTCTTGTGACTCTGCCACTTGGCCCCTCAGTCTCTTCATCTCCTCCTCAAAGGACCCCTGGGTCGTCTTAAGTTGCGCCCGCAGCTTCTCCAACTGATTCTCTTTTTCCTTCAGCGCCTCCTGAGTCTTTGAGTGCTGCTGCTCCACTGCTGTAAGCTGCACTTTCAAATTTTTCTCTGCCTGACATTTGTAGAGACACAAGGTCTTTTAGTTGTTGCATTCAAAGAAATAATGCTCGTCTTCAGTTTGTCCAGAAGCTTACCTCTCTCATCTGATCCAGCTGCTCCTTAGATTCTTTCATTGCCTTGGTGATGGCCTCGTTATTCTTAAGAAGCTCCTGTCTGGCCTTTTCCTGAGGATTAAGACAGATGAATGTTGTCAATGACCTGGCGTTGTAATTAGTGGCTATTTGTTACTCTTTGTTGCGAGACACATTTTCCAAAGTTTTGTTACTGAACCTACCTTCTCCTCCACGGCGGACTTATGGTTCTTTCTTTCCGTGTCCAGCTGACTCTGACTCTCTTTCAGAGCCTTACTAGTCTTTCCTAGGCTGTCCTGCGTAGAGGCAAGCTCCTTCCTTTGAGCCTCTTTATCCTGTTGGGCCTTTTGTAAGTCTACTGACAGACTCTGAGCTTTCTTGTCCAGCTCTGATTGCTTAGTCTTTCCCTCCTGGGTCACTTTGTCGAGGTTCACCTTCAGAGCCTCTTTCTCCTGCTCACTGCGCTCCATCTGCTGCTGAATGTCACTCAAAGCAGCTGTTCTTTTCTTTAATTCATCTTTTAGTGTTATAGCCCTTCACAGTGTAAAAGCCATATATGTTGTATTAGGGGTAATCCATTCAAGTACAGTGGAACAAACCCAAAAAAAGCTAATGCACCAGTATAGTTTATCTCACCCTGCTTTCTCAGTTTCCAGCGAGCGCTGCAGCTCCTTGGCTTTTTGTTTAACCTCTGACCCGTCCTTCTGCAGCTTCTTCACTTCTTGCAGCACCTGGTCCCGTGTGGCCTGCAACTCCCCAACCTGCGACTCCAATTTCTGTCAGATTAAAACACCAGGTTTATTTACAAAAAACAAGATGTATGTATACCGATGGCACTAGAGACAGGAAACATTTAGGCCTAAAATCAAGACTCAGCACAAACCTTATTGAGCCCCTCCAGCTGCTCGATACGCTGTTCTGAGGCCATTAGTTTGTCTTTGCATTCCTTTAGACTGGTTTCCAGCTGGGTGCATTGCTCCTGTCTCTCCTTGAGCCTTTGGGCCTGCTCGTCCACCTTCTTCTGAACTTTATTCAGCTCCTATACAAGTCGTGGGAGAAGGTGCAGGAGAAGAGGGGGAAACGAAGAACACAACATATAGGGGGTCAGATATTTGCAAATGGTAGAAATATGGCACACTACAAGGGACACTACACTGCATTTAAGGCAAATTTCAACATCAGTGACACAAAGAAGGCACTGACCTGCTGCTTGTCCTGCAGTGCATGCTGAGCAGTCTCCAGGTTGTTCTCCAGGTTAGCCTTCTGTGCAGCCTTGGCTGCCTCTGCAGATAACAGCATCTCTGTCTTTGCCTTCAGCTGAAGAGAAACAGACCCACAGAGACATACACATTTTGGATCAGTCCTTCTAGACGGACTTTAAAGTCTATTAATACAAACTAGAAAACCATATCAATGACATCAAATATATATTACACAGAGGCTTACCTGAGCGTCCAGCTGGGCTACTTTCTCCTTGCTGTCTGCGAGCTGGGCGGTGAGTTCAGTGACTGAGGTCTCCAGGGTGTGGGCTCGGTCCTGGGCTGAACGCAGCAGGGTCTTCTGCTCCTGGACCTGCTCATGTAGGTTATCTTGGGCTTGCTTGTTGCTCTCGGATTGGTTCTTCAGCTTGTCTGTCAACTGCGTGACCTTTAAGAGCCACATTTACAGAAAAAGGTCCTGAGCTCAAATATAACCAATAGTTCCATGTCATTATTGTCTTTGTATATAATGCTTTTCCATCTACACTGCAAGTTTGAGTAGTGACAAGATATTTCTTAATTTTGTGTGTGTGTGTGTGTGTGTGTGTGTGTGTGTGTGTGTGTGTGTGTGTGTGTGCGCGCGCAGCACCCACCTGTTCTTGTAGTGCATGGTTTTTCTCTTTCAGCTGGTTGAGCACGGCCGTCTCTCCCTCCCCGGCCTGGATCTTGGCACATAAGTCCTCTCTCTCCGCTTCCAGCTGGCTCACAATGTCCTTACTCTTCTGCAGCAGAGCCTCCAGATTCTGGATCTTCTGGTCCTTATCTCCGATCTGACGCAGCACCTGCTCCAGGTCATTCTACAGCAAGAAGGCAAGCCAGCAGAGCAGAAGGGTTACATTAGTTATTTGGGCAGATAGTTTCATCTAATTATTTCATGATTTAATGTGTGTGAGGTGTGCTGTAGACTACTAGACATACTACCCCCATTTGTTCTTTGTGAACGAACCAACTGCCATCAGGATCATGTACAATATGCTATAAAGATTCTATACATAATAATCCAGTTACCAATATATAAGGTAACATTGTCATGTAGCAACCACTTTCATTTAGTTACAGTAAAACAACATTGTGGCAGTTTATTTTTATTTTAGCATTTTCTGTCTGTTAATATGTTCATCTGTTGGTTTTATATATGTTTGTAAATTTTGAAGTGGTAAAAATAAAATCTGCTTTCTAGCTTTAACCATTATGGATCACAACAACAACAAAAACAATATTTTCCACAACTCAGCGATGGACAGTCGTTTGAACGAGCAAGCTCAAGCCAGAAATCAAATGATGAAACTATCATGGCAGTATTGACACCTGACATTCTCGTTGCAACTCTCCTTTGAGATCAGCTGCTGACTTTGTATACGATTATGTCAAACACTATTCCAAGTAGAAACTGTACACCGCAGCATTTCTTGGCTTTATGCTCTCCAATATTGTTGCCAAAGGGTTTTTCTTGTCAACAGTACCTGTGCCTCGCGGAGTTTGCCATTGGTGTTTTGCTGCAGCGCCTGCAGTTCCTGGTGCTGCTGCTTGGCTTTCTCCAGCAGATGCTGCAAGTCTGTACTCTTACTGGCACTCTCCTTCAACTAAAGAAGCAAAACAGAAGCATTTATTTTTCCACCTATTAACCCTAAACCTAAATACATTGTTAATTTCATAGTCATGTTTGTTTTCCTTACCATTTCTGTATTATCACTCAACAGTTTTATGAATCTCTGTCTGAGATCTTTTGTTGTCTCTTGTTTCCTGCATGGATCATTAATTCCCTCGTGTTTTAATCAGTCTGCATCTATGTCTTAGCCTAGTAAATAAACTTATCATCTTAAAATGAACACTTAAACATCAGACACATTTATGTAAAGTGGTTCTGTCTGTTTTATTATACTAATTCAGTTTTCCTGTAGTGATCATTAAAAGGTTCATCGGATGCCCACCTGCTCTTCTGCACGGGACAGTTTGAGCTGCAGGTCGGCCGCTTGCTGCTCGCGGTCTTTAAGCTTCTCCCCAGACAGCTGCCTCTGTTCCTTAAGACGACCTTGTACCTCGCCCAGCTGCCTCTCCGCCTCCAGCAGTTTGGCGTGCAGCTAGGCAGAGCACAGAGAGAGGGGTGATGATTAAGATGGAGAACGCAAGATGACAAGAAACACAGTTGAAACTTTGTTTTTAGACATATTACTGCAAAAAAAAAAAAGTCATTCGTTTCTCTGTCAGTTCCATTGTTGTAGAATTTTCTTCCCCTTTGTGCTATGTGTGCCATGAAGCATGAATCATGCTGTGAGTCATAGTTAAATAAAATAAACTTGAAATAACTCAATCCCTGATTCCGCAATGCGCCACTTTTATGCATCGTCCAGCTTGTAATGATAATTTACAAAATTGAAGAAATCATGCTCCAGAATTTCAGATCTCAGAGTCACAGTTTGATATCAGCCCTCAATACATTTGAACAAAAATCAATATGAAAAGGTCTCATTTGTGGGTCACTATTGTGCTTTGTTCAGGGTCAAATCTCCACTGGCTCAACACAGCAGTTTTTGACGTGATGAGGACAACAGCAAAGCCTTGTTATTTTGCAGCAATGTAAATGTGTCCTCTTCCATGAAAAGTTTGATGAGTAAATGACATGAATCGTATGCTATGACCACCACAGCCACCTGATCTAAACCTAAGGGAACACCTAAAAGGAGATTTTGGGGTGAAAGGTTGCGCTCAACACCATCGTCAAAAGACCAAACGAGGGAAAAGTCTCTACAACCGTGTCCGTCCTACTCACCTGACTGATCTCAGTCTGCTGCTGAGCACCATGGCTCTCTTTTTCTTCCCTTTGCTGTTCCAGCTGTTTCCTCTCAACCTTCAGCTCTGCATGCTTCACCTCCAGCTCCGTAATCTCACTCTTTAACTTTGCCACCTCCTCAGCCCTCTCTCCAAGCTCCGTCTGGGCCTTCTGCAGGGAGGCCTCAGCCCCTGTGGCCCGAGCCTGAAGCTCTTGAACCTCCAGCTCCTTCTCCTTCAGGCTGTCTTTAACTTCCTTCTTGGTAGCTTTCTCTGCTCCCAGATGCTCTTCCAGTTCCTGATACTCTTTCTCCTTACGTGCAAGCTTCTCAGACAGGCTCTGTGAGGTGAGGAGAGGAGAAGACATCATCAGGCAGATGAACACTTGTTGCCCAAAGTTTTGGGAATTATGTGCGTGAAATATGTCCCACATGGCGAGTAAAATCATCATTTTCTGGCATTTCTTGAAGGAGCAAGGTCTCATGAAAGAGGATTAAGATTTGAAGAGTTTGACAGGTTAATCAGGAATTGTTTGAGTTATTATTTATGCAACACTGTGACACAAACCACTTGTGTTTTCTAAATTAAAAACAGTTGGCATGATAGGAGTTGCAACAAGGCACCCGTGCCTCCTGTGATATAAGCTATGGAAAATAACAGTCAGCTGTCGGGAGTTAAGAGTAAAGTGAGGTGTGGCATTTCGAGGGTAAAGTTTACGACACAGGATTTGGAATACTGAGGTATGCATACAGCACTTGCTCTGCTTTAAGCTTGGGCAATGAACTTGCAACAGGGTTATATAGAACAAAATGCTGTTAATAGCACGTCCTGCTAACTAGGGAGTGTGACAAAGCACCTGGACTTCACAGACGTTCAATAAACTTCTCCAGGCCACCGAAGCAGCTGGCCAACATTAACAACCAGCTCCTGACATCGTCAGTTTTTTCCTCCTCCTCTTTTGTATATCCCCCTCCTTTTCATGGCCTTGTCGCTGTCCTTCTCTTGTGTCACTGTCACAGCTCCCTTCTGGATCTCTCCTCTCTAATCCTGGAGTTACAGACCAATGAAACCCCTGTTGTTGTTCACCGGTCTGTTCCGAGTCCAGAACCTGTGTTTGTCACACTTTTGTCTCTATTCCCACGAGATGGGTATCTGTATCAGGTCTCAGGGTGTCCTATTGCGAGGAGAAGCGTGGGGCGGGGGCATCACACTGGATTTCCAGCTCTGTAATCCCCCTCTTGCCCAGAAACCCACTTGGCTGGGAGGGCATTGACGTGCCTGATGTGGGAGAGTTTAATGTCTGGCAGGAACCCCGGGCCTCTGTTCCCCAGTCCCCACTGCACCCGTGCAGCTACCTGTGATTGTATTTCACCCCAAGTGACAGAGCTGCCATGGCAAAGATCCCCCTCTGCTGGTTTAATTATAGAGCTCCGTTTGATTTTTTTTTTTTTTATCACCATGTCTAGGTTGCCAAACAAGGATGGTGACAGCAGGCCATTGTGATAGGGCCTGATGCCGAGCAACAGAGGAAGGTTTACAGAAACTGAGATAGCCTGCTCTGCACTTAAGGGGCAGCAGGCAAAGCTTGTTAACATTAATAAAGTGAAAGTGAATCCTACACAATCACATGCTGTGTAATGTGTTGAAGATTCCGTAGCAGACATGTTTGTGCCTGCAGTAATCTGCTCATGACAAAACTGTCACATGACTGTCACACGTTTGGTTCTGGTGGTGTACATGTGCCTTACCTGGCTTTGCTGCTGCAAATTATTCATGTTGCTCTGCAGCTCGTGGATCTGTTGTGTGTAGACGGCTGCTTCCTGTGGACCCTTCTCCAGCTCTGCTTTAAGTTGGGATATGGTCACCTGCAAGATAAGACAGACAGACAGACATGTTGAACGCTCTTTTTGCAAACCATTTAGTGTGCATTCAAAGAACGGAAGCATAACGGTGAAGGACTGACATAAAAGAAGAAAAAAAACCAACATGGATTAGTAACAACCAGGTGTCTGTCGCACAAAAACCCAACAAAAACATGGAGGCAACAAAAAAGAATGACTTTCTGAAAAACATTTCAAACTTAAGAGAAACTCACAAAGATGAAACCAAATTTAGGGCCAACTTGAAACAACATGTTTTACCTCCAGGTTACGAATCTTGAAGAAAGAGTGAGTGTTGGAGAGGGATACAGTATGTGAGGAGCAGACGAAAAAAGGGAGGGAAAGAGAGACAGACAAAGGTAAGTCACGATACAACAGCTAAAAGCCAACCTGCAACACAGAGCAGATGCTTCTGGGACGAGAGAAGTAATCCAATTTATCACATACCGCACTTCACTGTGACTGTATCTTGCTATGGCAACAGTAAGCAGAATATTTTATACAAAAGAGGGTTTGGTTTGCATTTTTTAACGTACTGCTGCAGGGTCTGACGATGCACAAACCTGAATGTACTGTTAAATGTCAGCCTGCAGGCTGCTGACCGCAAAAACTCCTACGTGTTCATACTGTGGAACTTAAGCCTCAGTGTTTCAGACTACTTGTAGAATGTAACAAACCCACGTATTATCCTGAGAGCTTACATCATCAAACACCGGACAGTTTTAAAATGTATTCAGAATGTGGCTCCTCAAGGTGTAAAAATATGAAAACTATCTTTTGAGATTTATTTGCAGGGACGTGCAGAAGGACAGGTTCAGCTGGAGCTGCCTGACAGAGCCCCGTAAATGCTCCTCTCCTACTGGGATCAGAAATGCAGGAAATAAGGCAGAATTATTCAACAGGCATTAATTAGTGAGAATTAAGCCCAAAGACATCTGATACAACATAATAATAACTACAGCACATGGGAACCATTTCATAAGTTATTTCAGAGCTGTTTTGAAATAAGAATCTTAAGAATGTTTTGCCAGAAAGCACAGTGGGGGGCCTGAGCCAACAACGGTAAAATGAAAAAGGGGTCAAATAAGACTACACTATACTTCACATGAACACCACAATCTTCTAGCTGTAAACAGTTGGAATCTGTGTGCATGTTTATGTGCTTGCAACAAGTTAGGGCGGAAGAGTGGAGGCTTACGTTGCAACAGGAAAAAGTAAGATACAGCAGAACTACATTTGACCTTCGAGACCATTGGGTGCTTTGTCCCCCTCACCTCTGAGGTAGTGTAATTAGCCTGCAGCAGCTCGTAGTGGTTTTTGAGGCGTTCAGACTCGTCCTCCCTCTCACGGGTCATACTGTCCATCAGTGTCTGGACCTGCACCAGCTCCTTCTGCAGCACCTCCACATCCTCCACTCCCGGTCGCTGCAGCTAGGGGGCAGAGCAGAGGCACTGTGTTGAAGCTGTGAGGATCGAGCAGCAGACAGTGCGAACAACAGGCTTTTTGGTATTAAGATAGATCAAAACTAGATGTCCTTAGAAACAGCTGAACTATTCAAGCATTTCTGGATGTTAATATATTTGAGAAATGGCAACAATGCGGTGCTGAGCCCAATAAATCCCAAACTGGTTTATCAAAGTGTAGTAGAGGAGACATGAACAGAAGCCACTGCCTTTTCTTGAACTCTAGCACCAAACCTATATTTTTTTTTGTATGAAGCTTCTCTAAACAGTTAAAAACATTTAAGAACAGATCACATAAAAGTACAACCACACAACTCAAACTTAAAGAACACTTTAGCTCTTTTGGTATAAATTCTTTGGATGAAGTTCTGTTTCATGTTTCTATAACAACAATGAAGGGGTTGTCTGGGTAAGATGTGCTTTGATTCCTCCACCAAACAGCTCAGAGCCAAATGGATTTCATGGTGTCGATTTAACGTTATTCTTTCAGACTCCAAAGCACAGCAATCATGAAAGAAAGGTCTATACAAAGTACAAAGTACGTCTCAAGCCTGGTGAGGTAAATACCAACGGAAACTTAGAGTGTGTTGTACCAGTTCTGTTTGGAGTCTCTCGTTCTCCTGCTTCTCTTTCTGTAGCTGTTCGGTCAATTTGGTCAGCCTCTGGTCAGCAGCCTCCCTTAGGCTCTTCTCCTCATCATAACGGGACTTTAAGTCTGTCGGATTGAAGCATTAAAAAGAAGGGGGAAAAAGCTAATTTAATAACATCCAAATCAAAACAATACAAATACCTCACTTGTTCACGCCATTAAACTGATTAAAGAACAACGTAAAAATGTAAAACCTACACCTTCAGGGTGTAAAGTTAATGCTGAAGAATGAACAATTCATACAAGATGAGCTCAGTACATCCATTGTGTTTTAACAGTGGTCAAGTAAAAGAGTACTTCAGTGTTGTCAAATGATGTAGACCCACAGACAGAGGCCTCCCAGTTCCCTGGGCCCACACTAACCTACTATCTCTGTAGCCAGCTGGGCAGCCTTCTGCTCATACAGGTCTTTCATCTGCTTGATGTTGAACTTTTCTGTCTCCGCTTCATTCAACTTCCTTTCGAGGGCTGAGAAAAGAGCACCACATACATTAGTGATTGAGGTTTGGAATCTTTTTCACTGGGATTTTGTAATATAATGTCCCATACCTGAATCCTCTGAGCCCGTCTGTCCGTCATTCTGTAGAATCGAAGGAAAGAGAGAAACATGTACAGTAAGAGCAAGCATTGCAATCATGTTTTATTAAGCAGTTTTTTTATTCAGAAAGCCAACATGGTATTATAATACATATTAAATATCTTGAAGGAATTACTTGCTTCAGGTGTCCTTGGACTTTGTCTAACTCCTTCTTGAGCTCTCCGGAGAACCATCTTTCCTCCTAAACAGGTTAAAACACACACAATCAAGTCTTCGTATGAACTGACCATTGACACACCTCTATTCGCTTCAAAAGCTCGACCATACCTTGAGAGAAGCATGCAGGTCCTGTACCTCTTGTCGCAGCATTGTAAGGTCTTCCCTAAAAAGAGGAAAGAGTATGTTCATAAAGTGAAGTTGACCACGAAGTCGGACTCGTTGTTATAATTCATGTAACATTAATATCTCACCGAGTGGGGGCCACATGAGCGGGCAGGTCTCCAGTATCATGGAACAACTCATAGTGCTTGAAGAGCTCCTCTGCAGAGTTGTGAGACTTCATGCACTGAGGACAGATGAAGCCCTGAACACAGACACACACCATCAGAATCAATCATGTGGTAATAAATGATTCGCTTCTATTCTGCAGCTCTGCTTGGAGGCTGGAAAAAAAAACAATCTTTAAAAGCTATTTTATTTAAAGCAAGTTATCAGCTGAGAAAAAACAAGCGTCTATATCACCTCAGACGTCTGGTCGTGGTTCAGGTCGGTGCTGGGCTGCTCGGACTCTGCGTTCTGGGAGCCTCCTTTTCCAGGAGTCTGTAGAGGATAAAATGGACGACTTGATTAGAGTGAATGTCTAAAAGCACGCTGTACACATTTGATTGCCTAAGATAAACATTTTAAAGCATAATTTTCAGTTGTCTCTAATAAATGAACAGACTATATTCCAGAGACATTGGAACATCACATATACAGACTCTAGCGTTGATGCTTGCGTTCTTTGCTTGTATTGTTTGCGTCTTAAATTCTGGATCAAATTTCAGAAAAGAACAGTGAGGCTTCCCAGAAGAGTCCTGGGTCTCAAAAACAACAATGCTGGGTGAGGCCTATTAGCCTTAAACAAATATTACGTGAATGATTAGCTTTACCCTGGAATGCTGTCTTGTCCTCTTGAAAACATGTTTGTTTCTTCTTACTTCAGTGTATGTGCATATGTCTGTGTCTGCTTCTTGACAATTCAATTCAATTCAATTTTATTTATATAGCGCCATATCATAACAAAGTTATCTCAGGGCACTCAATCACATGGAGCCGGTCGAGACCAACTTCCACACACACAAAGACCCAAC
>JAVQJD010050148.1:0-39889 GCA_036023655.1 Nannoperca australis
ATACAAACATCCGGGAGGGACTCAAAGTAGAGCCGCTGCTCCTCCGCATCGAAAGGAGTCAGTTGAGGTGGTTCCCCTGGTCGACTCCCTAGGGAGGCCTTCCAGGCACGTCCAATAGGGAGGAGGCCCCGGGGAAGACCCAGGACACGTTGGAGAGATTATATCTCTCCGGCTGGCCTGAGGACAGAGAAGTGTGGGCCATGTTACTTCGTCTGCTGCCACCGCGACCTGGACCCGGATAAGTGGAAGAGAATGGAAAAAGGAGCTGGTAGGTGAAAGGTCAGAAAATGGTATATTGGTTACTATTTCCTAAAGCCCAAGATGACGTCTTCAGATATTTTGCTCTGTCCGACCAACAGTCCATAAACCAAAGATTTTCAAATTAATATCGCACAAGACAATTGCTTCACAGTTTTACTTGATAAACGACTCAAATGATTTATCGATTATGAAAATATGATTCATTTTCTGTCAATCTAATAATTTCAGCTCTAATTTATCTTAAAATAATTGTTGTAAACTATGATGATCTCTGCTGGAACATTACCTAGACAAAACATTTTGACATATTATTCTGTACAAACATCTAGATTAATTAAAAATGAAAACCAAAAAACAGTAGCCTACAATGGTGCTCTCAGTTACTGTAAATAATAGGCTGTTGTGTATCCTCTTCTTTCATCATCTGTTTTTTGTGTCTCAAAAACACACTTTTGTTGGCCCTCTTCCTCATTTCATTACAGGAAGTGAGTTTGCAGTCAAATGCAGCGCTGTCGCCACACTTTGTGACAGGTCACTGCTGTAAATTCTGAATGTGGTACTTCTCTAATACCAGACAATACTGCTACCACGATGTCCTGTTTGGGCCATCATTTCTTCCAGCACACTTGATGCCATCACTGCGGGAGATCTACAAGTCCTACAGTTAGGTGTGTACACATCAGCTACTTCTGCTACATACTGCTCTTAGTTTCTATATCGATGAAGGTGTTATTTCTCCATACTGGTCAACTAAACACTGTGTGATTTGCCTTGTTGTGTAACTTGGAAGTGTTGAAACAAATGTATTTTTATTCATCATAATGCCAATTATGTAATATGCAGTTTGGAAACAGGATTTTGCAATGTAGTTATTCAATATCAAGTGTTAGCTCTCACAGAGGGTACACAGAGCTAGGTGGTGCAATGGAAAATTTTGTCGGATAGCATCTTGCCTCAGCTTCCCCATTCTGCATGAAGTCTGTCAGTTGATGTCGTTCAATGGTCAGCTTATAGGAAGTTACAAACGTTGTGGTTCAGCAAAGAGAAGTTTAGTGACATAAAAAATACAGATACAAGTACAAGCGTGAAAAACTGGGAGGACTTGAGCAGTACATTCACAGTGTATCCGTCTCTCTGCCCTGACTTCAGGCTGGAGGATGGGGAACATGATGTGGGGTGTAAGTGCCAGAGACCAGGTCAACATAGACAACCATGACAGCTCTGTAAAGGGTAAGATTTTTAAAATAACATTACTATATATAATTTCAGTATTTCTTGAAAACTTGATAGTGAAAGCTTTCTCTGCTGCCGTCAGTTACAGCCGTCATGCACTTTGTACATTAAAAAGGTGTGTGATATTTCCACTGATAACATGTTGCACTATCTCTGCACACAGCACCAAAGCATGCTGGTTGCCAGAAATGATTTATTTGTATGTTACAATATGCACAGCTATGTTAACAGTTTGATGGTATCTGAGACGGCATGATATGGTAAACTACACTCAAAAATATCATAACGAATTGGCTATAATGTCCGAGGGATTGGTCTTAGACATCTTTGGAATTTTCCAAAATCATAATGTCTGTGTATCAGCCTTTTGTCTGTATCTGTAAACACTGTAAATATTGTTCTTGGCAGTTTCGGAAGACGACACGGCTGTGGTTCTTCAGGACTACCCGTCTTCTGAAATCAGCGAGCCCATCTACAGGATGGGGGAGAAGCTCAGACTTGTCGCTCAGTACGGTCATATTTTTGCATACTTGACTACAAACAATCCAGACATGAATTTGATAGACAGACGATCTCAAATAACTATGAGGAAATAAAGTCACTTGTAAAGTAACTTGATGTTCTGAGTTGGCAGTATAGAAAAAGTGCTCACACAAAAAGGTCTTTCCCTTTTTGTGGTGATCAGGGAGGCTTACTGGTGGAGAGTCCGCTCTGTCAAAACAGGAAAGGAGAACTACATACCGAACAGCCATGTGGCCAAAGTGTACCATGGGTAAGTCAAATTACACTGACACTATACTCAGCCTAAAAATATCAAATGCGTCTTTTTCCACTCCTCCAAGATCTCTTTCTGTCTTAATGGAGGCAACGGGAGACATTAGTAACACAAGATATTTGTCATGTCATGTGTTGCATGATGTAGCTGTATGTGCTGATTTTAAGGTTATGTCTTTAATATGAATGGGATTTTAAGTTAAGGTTTTCAATCCTGCAATTATTCAATGTGAGCCGGTGTTTTTTATTGTGCAAGTTGGCTGTTTGAGGGGGTGGAAAGGCAGAAGGCCGAAGAGCTGCTCTGTCTACCTGGGAACAGAGTGGGCTCCTTCTTGGTGCGGGAGAGCAGCAGAGAGAGAGGTGAGTGCATTCACTCAATCAGCTGCAATCAGCTCTTTCAGATTGGTTTGAGTGTAGAGTCGGCACATAGGAAATTAAACACTTGTCAACAAGTAAGCATGAGCAGAGATTAGATAAGGATGATGTTAACACAAGAGAAGGGGAGTAAAAAGCAAGCTAAGGCGAGATCTAGTTGCATCCAAAGCATGAGCAAGAGGGTTCTAGTTCAAGAAGAGTGTAAAAACAAGAGCAAACTGCATCTTGAGTCCAAAGCTAACAAGAAAATGGTGTTTACGCCTGAATACATGGATTCTTAGGGATCAGAAATGAAATGCATTGAGGATTTGGAGTGGGGAGATTGACAGATTTTTCTTTTGGCATAATTTAAAACAGTCAAGGCATTATCACACTGGCTAAAATTAACAGAATTTCAGACTTGGAGAGTCAACATTGTGTAATGCTCATTTGTCATTTCTGACCTTTGATGCATGTCAATGGAAAATCTCTTTTCTGTACAGTAAATATGAATCTACAGCCAGCAAATGGTTAGTTTAGCTTAGCACAAAGACTGGAAACAGGGGGAAACAGCTAGCCTACCAACACCTCTAAAACTCATCAGTTAACACGTCATATTTTGGATATGTATTAGGGGAATTACCTGTTGGTAGATTCTCCCCTGCCAGATTCCCGAGTGGTCATATTTTCAGATCAGAAACTTCTCGTTACTAATGATACAAAAATACACAGTGACTAAGCATGGGGGGAGATGAGCATTACACAGTACAGTGTCCAAACATTTCCAGTGTACGTGGATCAGCTGTTCTTGTGTTCTGGCAAAATTACATCGACCTGATACCATTACGTGCTTGTTTTCTTCGACAGAGCAGCTTGGTGTCATGATCGAAAGCATATTGTTAAGAAGTGTACGTTATTTGTCATATCCTCAGGTCTGTATTCACTCTCAGTGAAGCACAGGAGCGTAAAGCACTATCGTATCTTCAGACTGGACAACAGCTGGTACTACATTTCCCCTCGCCTCACTTTCCAGTGCCTTGAAGATATGATCAACCACTACTCTGGTAGGTAGATGCACAAAAATGTAGATGCATAACAAAACAGAAACACGTAAAAAGCCAAAAAAAGGAAGGAAACAATCATCATGTCGTGAGGAGCCATACACAGGCACACTAACTGCAAAATAAAAAAAATGTTCTTAATATAAGTGCTTCTTATCAGTAGTCTGCTCTAACAGAACATTTTTAGAATTAAACAGGAAATGAGATACAATATGCGTGTTTGATAATGGCCACTGGTGCATACACACTGACACAAGTGTAATTTTATGTAGTATATATATAAAATAGTGCAGTTATTCAATGCAACCCACCCCCTTCACAGGTTGCGTGTTTAGGTGAGCAGTAGAGTGGAAAGTGGTTAATGCAAATTATGCAATATAACATTTGTTCTGTTTGTTTGTAAGCGGAGAGCGGTATTTTACTTTTGCTATTCTTGTCTTTTCAGACTTTGCAGATGGCTTGTGTTGTGTGTTAACCTCCCCCTGTCTGTCTGGCACAACCCCGCAACCAGATGCAACTCCTGAAGCTCCACCTGTTGTCATGCGACGCAACTTTGACTGGAAGAAAGTAGACAGGTACATCAGAGGCTTGGTGATGATATCTCTGGTCTCATTCTGTGTGTTCAAATATCAAAGATCAGATGTAAAAATACAGATTAGGGCTGCAACTAACTAATATATACTTTTTATCTGTTTATCTGCTGATTACTTTCTCCATCCATTGAACCATCTATCCATTATCTATACTGCTTATCCTTAGAGGGACGCGGTATAACTTTCTCAATTAATCAATAAAATTAAATAAAAGTATAAAATGTTGGAAAATAGTGACAATTCACATTTTAATTTCCCAGGGCCCAACATGACTTATTCAAATTACTTGTTTTATCTGTTCTATTCAAACAGCACCTAAACAGTCAAAATCCAAAGATACTGAATTTACTATTATCATATATGAGAAAGAAAAGCAGCCAATCCTCAAACCGGAACCAGAAATATTGGGCATTTTCTCTTTAAAAATGTGTGAAATAATTATGCTATTATCAAAATAGCTGCATAATTGTCTTTTGAGTGGCCCCTTAATCACTTACTTATTATAATCATTATTGAGTACAGAGATTTTCAGGCAGATCTGTGGTGGATGGATTTGAAGTGGCTTAAAATCCTAAAGACCATATACTGTAAATCATTATTATCATGTCTTTCACTGGTGAAGAAAATATTAAGATGCTCTCTTCTCATTGATTTTTTTATGTCCTCCTTTAACAGGACACAACTGGTCAGCACAACGCCAGAAAGTGACAACATGGTGAGCTACGGAGTCAGGAACAGCATCGCTGCCTACCTGTCCTTTTCAGGGAGTGAAAATGCAAAGATGCGAGCAGAGAGCAGAAAGAAAAAGAGTAAATCTGTTTATACTGTCCCTGAAAGCTCATTCCCAAACATTGACTATGATGATGACTTCTAGAGACAACAGTGGGGCTTTAAAAACTGGAATACCTTCAAGTGGAGGGCAGAAGAGGGCATCCTTCTCTAAAATCCACCACATCTCTAGTGTCGGCAGTGGGCTGCACTGAACCGACATTTGTGTTAAGCATCCCAAACATCGAAGTGTGTTATAGTTTCTAATGTGAGCACTTTGAAGTACTTAAACAATAACGCAAATTGCATGACCACTTAAATGTTGACTCAGCTGATGAGAAAGGACTGTATGGAGTTGAACTGGACAATGGTGCAATTGAACTGTGTTGTGTATTCTGCACATGAGTGAGAAAAACAAACAGCCTGGCATTATGAAAATGTAAAGGAGACTTGAATGCTACGGGTATGGTTGGGTCTATATGAGTTTAAGTGGTTTTCAAACTATTTTCCTTTGCTCTTAATAAATGTACATGGTAAAATTGTATTTTGACACCAACATTTTGACATATTTACACCTTATTAAGTTGAAATGGAAACGTGTTAGCAAGCAGTGGCAAATCCAGCAGATATGGTGCAACATTAGAAATCATTTTGAGATTTTGATTAACAAGAGTTGTACTTGTGTCCACCTGTCCAATATTCACTCTCCTGTTAGCTCTGTTATGCTCTCCACCAACTGCTGGGGGAAATAGCTGGCTCTTTAGCTGGCTTGTTCACCAGCTAGTCACTAACTTTGTCTGTTAGCCGTTTGTCAATAAAAGGTAGTGTACAGTGGGTTTATCAGAGCTTTTTTATTAAAAACACAGAGCGGTGGGAGTGAATCAAAACAGTAAAGCTCCAGACCAGGAAACCAAAACAATGAGTTAAAAGATGCTAAAATGCTCCGTAGAGCTAAGAAGTCCGTGCAATTTGTCATCTTGAATCGTAGCACGTAAGTAATGTTAAGCATTTGGGAACCTTTTGTGCTTTTTGAACAGAATCCAGGGTTAAAAGCTACAGCGACTACAAAGGGCAAACATTCTGAGAGTTCCTCAATTCAAATTTCCTTGCAAACATCCGGCCAAACTGTTGATATTTGCTGAACTTCCTCTGTTAAGCTTTGGCTATTCTTGCCATCGTCATGATCTCACAAAGTTCACGTTAATCATATGACTGGCCGACTGAACAACTACTATTTAATAAAGACAATAAATAACAGCATTTTCATATTTGGGCTCGAGCAACTTCCTGTATTTAAGAGCTTGGCCTAAACATTTCTAACCACTTACCCCAAAGAACAGAATCTGTGAAAAGGTATACTTGGGTCTAAAAAAAGAGCTAGCATGTGTTGTTATCTGTCGATATCTATAGCTCTCTGCTCTTGGAGTCAGAAGGTAAAGCATGATAAATATGTCCAGGAATGTGAGGAGAAGCATATCTGAGTCAGTGAGGAAAAGTTCAAGGTAACTACATGATTGGTATTACTGACCACACAAGTAGTTGCAAGATGGGGTCACGAGAGGATTCCTTGGGTAGGGAAACTTTTCTCTAATATTAGCTTTTTTATGTGTGAAATACTGGACAGTTGTATCTCTTTTGGCCTCTTAAAGATATTCAGAGGAAACAAAACTGAGGAGGGGGGCGAGGGGAAAGCTAAATCTGCTCTCTAATACCTGTTTCAGGAAGTTGTACACCCCCAAAGTTGGCAACCCTGCAAATCTAATTTATTGGTTTTCATTAAATTCGCGAGCCAACTGTCTGTAACTAGTTAAGACGAGGTCAGCACTTTCTTCTTTGTTAAAAAGCAGGATCAAATGCTCGTGCTTCCTGGTTTTAAAGTCTCGTAAAACACCTGCCTGTAACCGATCGGGAGAGAAGTCAAGCACTGTGTGAGTTTAGTGGAACAAGTGATGCAGACACACACAAACACATCTGGTAGCCTACTGCCGCACCATGCAGAGACTGCTGTCCAGTCAGCATTAGTCACTTCTCACATCAGGCTGCTTCTCCAGACTACGTGGAATCAGTCTACAAAAGACTAGAGTACTAAACTAATGTATGGTTGTGTACTGAGCGAATTTGCTGTTAATTAATGACTATATCATTCATTGGCAGTTTTAGTCAGATGTCCATCTAGGGTGAAGTTTGAGGTCTGTGAATCAGAATGAAGGCAAAGTTATGGAAAACATGTTTTTATCAAAGGACACTTATATATTCAACATAAATTGAACTCTCCCTGAGACCGATCTGTTCATCCATATTCACATCAGTGAACATTCAACATAAAACAACTCTTCCCTGAAGTCATGCGAGCATTTACTATAATGCCAATGCAGATAAGAAAGACAATACTCCGTCACCCTGCCAATCATCACACATCTGTGTGTGTACATGGCGAAAACAAAGGCTCTCAGTGGGATGAAGAGCGGAAGAACTACAGCTCAAACACCCGCACAGCGCGTGTTGTCTTACGAGAAAACCCCGGGTTCAAGATGACTTTGTGATGAGACAAAAGGGATTCTAAGCTGAGTCCCTTGTTCCCCATCTGAATTTTGTTTGATGCTACAGTGGATGTAAGCACCAAGGAAAACACTTGAACAATGCACTCTAGCCTTAGACTTTTGTCTCCCTCTTCAATGAAAACAAGAAGAGGAAGGAGAGTTGTGGCCCATCCATGTCTCTGTCTGTAGGAATGGAATCAAGCCATAGAGGGAAAAGGGGGGATAAGTGAAGGAAATTAAGAGATTGAGGGAAATTCGTCTTCCTCCAGCCTGTTTTCTGTTAATCAGGTTTTTCTAATCTCGCCACATCCTCCCCTCTACCCTGAGGCCCAGCTGTCCAAACCTCTGACTTCACCACTTCGGCACTGGTCACTGCTGAGCTGCAAAAGAATCCAGAAAAATGTGGCTTTATCCTTTGTTAATTCAATTTGCCGTCCTCCCTCTCCACAGCGTGGCCTTCCTCGCATGAAACTGCGGCTAAATAGCCTTGGAGATCATCTTGAACAGCAATTTTTTATGTTAGGCTTTCTGACATTCTCTAAGATAACATATGAGTCTACAGACGTTTTTGTCTTTGCGGAAACTCGGGTGTTAATTTCCAGTCAGATAACCTCACACTATGAGCTATTTTACTTTCAGCTTCATTTGGTGCAAAAAGTGATGTTACACTCTAACTTTAACTCTGACCACTTCCTCCAGGTGTAGAATATAAATCAGTCTAAATTTGTATCTCGCTCTAGAACCAATAGGGACACAGATATATCAGCTGCAGATTTAAAGATGATCATGACAATCGTCGTAGTGGCAACATTTTAAGTTGTGGTAAAATGACCCTGGGGAAATCAAAACATTAAGCTTAGACTGCTTTTGACAATTTTCACCAAACCTGTGCCCCTTCAAAGAGCACTGACAACAAAGTATTCAGAAACAGCACATGAGAACATGTCCTTTAGTGTTGAACCAAGGGCCTCAGCCAATACACACAACCATATCCAAGGCTGTCCAGAGAGCCAGGAGAAAACAAACAAAAACCGAAGTCTACAAAAAGAAAACTCCAAATGTCCACATCTTTGCCAAGAAACGGGGTGTTCTTATGTGACCTGCCAGGAGTCTGTGCTCCCATTCCTTAAGCCATTCCTCATATCTATTACTGTGGAATGAGGCAGTGACGTTCGTTGTGCTCATAAAACCCTGTAATATAAAATAAAAGTTCAAAGGGAAAATAGGCAATTGGAAAACAGAGTGACAATACACAACAGTAGCACGAGTATGCAGGGCTGAGCTTTTTTTTTAGGTGTGTGTGTGTGTGTGTGTGTGTGTGGGATATTTTCCATTGAGAGAAAAAGCACCACATTAAAGTTGAACAGTACAGGAAGAAGCCTGTTTGAATGGACAGAAGCTGAGAGAATATTTTCAGCCATTTGGATCTGGAATGCTTCAATCAGGCTAAGGCATAAACTAGCTTTTCTGGGAAGCAGTTGAAGGAAAAAGAAAAAGAAACAACCTGGCTCTGTGGTCATTCAACCGCCAGCTGAGTTAGATCTCACAGCATCCTTCTTGCTGCTGTGCTACAAGCAAACACGGGAGGTGGAAAGTTCCTCTTTCCATAAGGAGGTTTGCAGTTTGCAATGTGGCTTCTTACAAATAACAAATTCAACCACTGTGCAGGCACTTTCTAATTAGACATTCAATTGTTGGTAAACCTAAATAATCCCAGTTGGTGACTTAATATATATGCATATATCCCTTTCAGTGTCTCATAAAACACTCTTGTTAAAGTTTACTGCTTTGGCAAGAGACGGTACGTGGTAAGAATCCAAAGCTAAAACCTTTTAATACCTGTAAACGATTCCTCATGTGTGCATGTGCATTCACCGTCTTACCTGGCAGTGTGCATGTTCTTTCCATCGCCCTCAGCTCCTGTTGGACCCCATTTGTCTCTGGAGAATGACAAGCAGGACGACAGCTGTGGACAAATGAGCGTCAGAAGCACTTCGTAGTCAGTGAAATTAAAGAGAAAAGGAGGGGAATAAAGATGGATGGGCATCAGGTCAAGCAGCTGGCAAAAGATGGATGTGTCACTAAAAAAGAAAATAATATGTGATTGATGAAACCAGGTCAGCTAGAGCAGACTCACAATTATTGGAACAATAATTTTTCAGCTAACTCTTGACTTTAGTTTGACATTAAACTGATTCAAAAACATTTTGTTTGCATCCTATAAAAATACAGATTTCCTTTACCAAGTACAAGGTGATGCATTTTTGTCCTAATCTTTTCACACAACAGTGAACAGTGCACAGTGATATATGAGCATTTGGGCTCTGGGAGGAGAGATGTCCCGCTCTTCTGCCAGAAACACCTAATCCCTTTCTCTCACTCACATACTGTAGACAGACTCATATAAAAAAAAATTACTGATATCTTTTTTATCTTTGTATCCTTTATCAGAAGCAGATGGCTATGTTACTGACTCTGGCCATGCACTCTGTCAATCACTGTGCTGCTCATGGAAACTGCTGCATCTTTATCTTATCTTTAAGGAATAGTTTGACATTCTGGCATTAGCCTTGCATTTAACTGACAGATATGAGTGCTATCACTCTTCTCAGAAAGGAAAAGATAATATTTCTCAAAACGTCAAACTATTCCTTTTTGTGACAGCCGGATCTCCACTTGCTTCAGCATTAGGCTCACGTCATGAATTTAATAGTAGTAAAAACCTATCAGCAGAACAAAGGAAGAAACATTAAAGGAAAAATAACAACGCTTAGCTCTTAAAGACATCTGTCTTGCTTCCATGGTAACAATAAATCAAATGGGAATACAGGCAAGGCAAAGGAAAATATTGTGACCACTTGCTCAACATTCAGTCTGATATTTTCAGTTGTAATTCATTAGTTGTATCCTGTTCGATTTATTGCTGCCACTGTGAGAGGAGGGTGCAGCGCTTAATGTCAGTCCTCACAGTCCTGTGTGATCATAAAGATGACTTATGCGCACACACATTTTTCAGAGAATCAGGCCTTGCTGCCTTTGGAGGTAGGCCAGAAATAACAGAGAAGCCCTGACATGACTGATTGCACCTTGGGCCGCTGATTACCAAAGAGAGAGCTGATAATAACTTGACGTGGGACCCGCTTATTCGAGTGATACCACTCCTCTGCAGACATGACATTTAAAAACCCGAATCAACGGTCAGGAGCTCCGGGGCTTCTGTGCTGTTGCATGTTAGCACATTCACTGTCAGCAGACTGACAACGTCATGGTTTCCCAGCAAAACGTTTTAAAGGGATAAAAACAGATGTAGATGTAATTGTTCATCAGTCCACCGGGGCATTATCTACACTCTCATTAAAATCAAATTCTTGTCCTTCAAAAAGCGTTACCTTGAAACGACAGTGTTTTTTAATAAAAGCCCCCTGCACATACCTGTGAAGCAAGATGGTCTTAAATGTGTATTTTGGCAACATCTGACTCAACCTATTAAATGGTAAAAGCAGGTGTGTGTACCTCGATGCTTTCCAGGAAATAGACGGGCAGTTTTTCTAACTGCAGCGTAGCCTTTTCTATTTTCCACAACATATATTCACACACGCAATTCCCTTCCTAAACAACGACAATAATTCTCTCCATCTAAATCACAACAGAGAAATACTTCATCTGTCACTCTGGTCTGCAACTTGACTTGTGTGTGTACAGTCCTAAACAGAAGAACTGCCACTGCTTTTCTATAAGCCACGCACGCATCAACCGCTGCTTCTCCCTCTTCTCTCTCCCCTTATCAGGCTCTCCTCTGGCACGTAGGACCAGCGACGGAAAGAAGTTGGACAATTTCCACGTGGAGGGAGAGACTGCTGGAGCCAAACAGACAGACAGCAGGCCAGAGAAGAAGGACTGCTCATGGTGGGAGTAGCTGACGTGGAGCTACGTTTGCATCACACACACACACACACACACACACACACAGAAGTCTGTGCAGCTGGAGACACTTGAGATGCCTCTCTGACAGCCAGCCAGTGAACCTCAAAGTCGAATCTCGAAGAGTGGGAGACGGAGAAATGTTTCATTCCAATAATAAGTAGTAAAAAGTTGGGAATGTACACAAGCTGATACATTTAGGCAATGCACTGACAGATAAACACACATTCACACACGCTCTTGCAAATACCAACATCCAGGGAGCTCACCTGCTGGTTAACAGGACATACTGACCCCTTTTCTCTGGCACAACAATTTGAAATAGAAATTCTCTAATGTCCTAATGAACCTTTGCACAATGCCTTCTATTCTGACTGAAGACATGTGACCTAATTAATGTGACATGACAAATGCTGACTTTTTGTACCCAGCATCTACTCTTATAATAACAGGAGTTGAATAGTTTGTTATGAAAAGGTTTGGGAAATAGATGACAGGTAAAGCCACTGACTCATATTAATGTTGGCTTTGTTTACTGGAAGTGTCTGATGCTAGATTGTGTATCTGTGGGATACTCCCCTTTGGTTTTGTGATTCATCTCTAAAATGAATTGCAGATCACGGCCTACCACAGACGGAGAAGTAATGAAAAACTCATTACGATGGGTTTTGACAGCAAAACCTTCCAAGTCTTGGTAGTGGTAAGTCGACGCATGGAAAACCCATTGTGCCCCCAAACGTCAGCTGACTCTCTCTCGCTCTTGCGCTCTCTTTCTCTCAATTATGTGACCGAGATGAAGTCATCATTACTTATTCTGCCTTGTGCCGATACCAATCCCCGAAAAACTCAACATACTTATTTGTCTATCTGCCATCTGTTATAATCATAGAAAAGAAAGAAAAGATAATTAATCGTAGTTCAACGTATGGAAATTTAACAGATGATCCCAGACATTATGAGATGTCATATAACAACTATTGTATATTGTTTAACTGGTTTACACACAAACAAATGTATCTTAAAAAAATATGAAAAAAGGTTCAGCTGGAAATATTACTTTAGTTTAAAGATATGGAGATGAACCTGCATCATGCACAGAATCTGAATGAACTTTGATGTTATTTGATGAGTTTGCCTGTGTCAAGTTAAATCACATTAATTATGCAGTGTACTGCAGTTGTTAGCAGTAGTCTGACATCTAGTGGGCAATGTGAATAATTGCTCTCACAATGTGTCCCAGGTTTAAACAGCATGAGCATGACTGTATGACCGTATGACCCTGATTTGTGCCCTTATTGAAGCCCTGTTTGTGTTAATATGTTAAAATACACATTTATTTAAATGACATTTTTGACACAGGGCCCCTCTACAAAACAGGTACCAGACAATTAATAATGCTTTAGGCGCCTGTTATTTGAGCTGATATTGTGTGTTACTGTTATGAAATTTCACCACAAGTGACACACAAAACAAATGAGATCTTTGGGCCCCTGAGGGTCTGGAGTAGCCTGGGTAGGGTACATCAGTGTTTGGAGACTCAAATGACAAAATCTATCATTAGGAAACGTCACAGTTGTTTCTAATAGTTGAAAAAGGCAGAGCAAGAGATGCTTTGTAAATGTTTACTACACCGCCGTCGTCAGTTAGTCAAAGTCAATCTGAGAAAAAGTGTGCTTACCTGTCCAAAGAATGAGAAGTACTTGTGCTATTATCTTGGCAGATGAGTAGAGCCTTCAAATGTCCACAAGGATGATGTGAATTTCAACTGAGACAGATTAACTAAATTATTCAAATTGTAATGTTGTTGTTTAATCAAGGTCTAAATCAGAGTATATGTTGATGTCTGATTGACCGATGTCCTGTTCTTCTCTTAAGCTTTTTGAAAGTGACCACAACATTTATAGTTCATTTTTTTTGTACTAGATGAAGATTTACTCTGATGTATTGTATTATACTTTTCTGATAGTTGTCAAATTCACCTCTTCAATCCCCAAAGAAGCGAAAAGAATCTCCGGAACCTTCTCGCTCTTTAAACATTCGGATGCGTTCCAAGGACGGACCGCCCAGTGTCACACCATTTGCTGTCCGTCAAGCAAAGTAACTGCAGTGAACAAGCGTAGGGACTGCTGTAAATTAATATTTTTCTTACAACTGGTATTGTGACTGTTTGTGATGGACTGTGTGGAGCAGAAAGACACAGAAGTAAATGCACCTTCAGTCATCGACCGATATTATACACGATGGTACAGACCCGGTGAGTAACATCTCGCTGAAATGTCTCTCATGTTAGCTGTCCGGTGGCTAATTCAACTAACATTAGTTTAACTTGAGAAGTCGGGGAGCGAGAACACCAAATGTTTTTATAATTACCCAGCATAATGCAATTATTTAAAAGGCCACGAATACGTTTAAGTTCCTGTCGTTGTTTTATTTAGACATGAAGGGGAAACCATGTGAGGACCACTGCATCCTGCAGCACTCAAACAGGTAAGGGAGTGATGGGTAAACAGTGAAACCAACACCAGGTGGTGATAATTACGAAGCGAAGTCATGGTCATTCCTATGAATGTTAGTGTACATGCAGTGCCCTGGGATACATACTACTCTCTCAAAATGTTAAGGTTTTGTTGAGGATACTTTGACTTGCGTCAATCTGGTTTTGAGAATTTTTTTTGTGGTAGTATTGAACAAAAATATTAGAAAACGCCTTCAATAAATATTTAATGCAAACCAATAAAACACCACATTGTACAACCTAAAAAAAACTTTCTGATCATCCCGTGTATTTAGGTGGTGTTTTATTTCCTGAGCCCTATCTGGGTATGTGTAGTATGTTTTATATTAAATCAATGTTTTAATATAATATTTGAAAAAATAATTGTTGTCACACTGTTTTTAACTTGATTTAATCTACACGCAACTTTTAAAGGCACACTTTTTAAAAATGTTTGTTCTCTGCAGAATATGTGTTGTCACGTTAGCAGACACTCACCCGATCCTTCAGAATGGTCGGACAATCAAAAGCATCAATTACCAGATCAGTAATGGCTGCAGTCGTCTGAACAATAAAGTGTCTGGCAAGTCCAAGCGGGTAAATTCATAATAATTCATACTGCTACCAATAATTATGGTCTATGTGCATACATTACTACTCGTATCTTTATTTCTAACATTTTAAAGTGGTCAGCCTGGCCTTAAATGCCTATCAATACTATTTTCCTCCCATTATAGGGGGGTCAGTTCCTTACTGATTTCGCACCTCTGTGTAGGATAACATGCACAGATGAAACTGAATACACAATCTACAGGTGAGACGGTAGTTTTGTTTTTAAATGCATACATTCTACATGCTTGCATGTCATGACCAGTTACAAATCTATCATCTTTTTTAGCTGCATCCGGGGCCGTCTCCTCGAGGTCAATGAGAATATTTTAGAAACACCTAATCTCTTGCTGGAAAAGGTAAAAATACATATTTACACTGTAATGTTAATATATTATATAAATAACTTTCAGTGTAGTTTTTTGTCTAATTTATGACTGCATAACAGTTTCAGTCATTCTTATCTTTTCAATACAAATGTTTGAAGGTTTTAATAGTGCTTTGTCTGTCAAACAGCCATCCACTGAAGGATACATCGCTGTAATTCTGCCAAAGTTTGAGGAGAGCAAGAGCATAACAGAGAATCTTCTGAGCAGAGAGGAGTTCGAGAGCGTTGTCTCCAAACGTACTGTTGACCAATCGCAACCCACATGACGGAGAACCCCGTTCTTGTCAACTGTTCTGTGAGAGCTTCCCTTCCTTCCACTCTCACCAGGTTGGGTGTAGACTGAGGACATAATCCTGGAAAGTGACATTTATTTATGGTCACTTCAAGGGGACTATAGCATATAATTCAAGCACAAGTGCTGTACCTCCAGACTATTACACATTGATTTGTATTATTTGCGAAATTGAGGAAGGTTTCAGGTAGTGCTCAGCTTTCAAGTTCTTTTATTTATAATTTTTTCTAATTTGAAAAAGGATTAGAGGAAATCATGGCAATTTCTCGACATATATATTAAAAAGTCTGTTCGTTAAATACCCTGAACTAATATTTAATTTGAATGATCTTTTTTACAGAATGTCAATAAACACAACTGACAGTGATTTAAGAAAAATATTGTTTATTTTTTTGTGTCACTTTTATTAACCTTTCAATTGTCAAAAGAATAGATGGTCCAAAACTAGATCTATGATTTCTTCACATCTGCAGAGCCACTACAATACCCAGCATCCTTAGCTGCTTTCACACTGTACAAAGCATCTCTAAAGCTTAATGTATGTTATTCATTTCAGTCAGTATAACAACCTCACCTAGTACCAAAGCCATTACCTTAGGATACTTACAGTATATATATATATATATTTATATATCTATGCTTCAAGTACCATTTTATACATACCATATACCATTTAATACATACTGGCCTACCAGGCAGCTTCACAATGATAGTCTTCATAACAAGTACACTTCAAGGCTCCATTTGACACAGGTGCCAGTTCAGAATTATCTTTCATTTCTTTTGTGAGAAAAATAAATGTATAACACTATACACCTAATATGATGTAATAATACTCCGGACAGTATAAAGTAAGATCCTGACATCCAAAAACCATCTAAGTCATAAGATTTATCTTTATCATCTGATATTTTGGAGAAAGGCCCAAATAAAAATCTCCGCTGACGTACACTGGATGACAGTTTTATATTTTATACGAATAGCAAGCTGAAGATCACAGCGTCTTCATGAGGACAATCATATTTGGCATTAAATTGTGATTTTTGCATTGTGTTACTAACATGGCACATGGAGAACATTCTATAGAAAACTGTATGGGTGCCTTTTAAAATACTTATCTATCCAAGTGAGACGCTGACTACAATGCCAGTGATCAATGACAGAATGTACCACTATGGCTAACATTACAGAACAAGTGTTAACATTACAAACCTATGACACATTGATCATAAACAAACACAAGAGTTTGGTGATGATGGCATCATGCATGTTGGGTTTTTAGTCATTTGTGTTTTTTTTTTTTTTTTTTTCTTCTTCAATTTGGCTAACATGTGCAACACGTTTACAGTACACCACAAAGCAAACAGGCCTGTTACGCAGAGGCACGTAGTGAAGACGGATGTATGGCTGAGCTGAGCATCAAGAGGGGTTCTTTCCTGTTTTCTGATCGGTTTATCAACTCAAGTGATAAAAGTGACTTCAAAATCAGATTTGTGTCAGGCCCCCCTCGCTCTTTAAAGCGGCTCACTGCAAATGGCAAAGTCAAAGTGTTGGCTGATTGTCTCCATCTTCAGGTAACACGATACACTGGGGTAAACCTGCCCCTGGGCACAGAGAGCTTGGATCTGCTTCGTCCTCTGTAAACCTTACACTTCATCATGCAGACAGCAAATACAAACTCTGACTGACCCAGGCAACCATCTACACCCCACGGCTCTAGCCCACTCTCTGGTGGGTGCATGAGGGTGAGGGGAGTGAAGTATTTCCTGGATTACACGTCCTCCAGAAAGGTGAGGTGTGCTGCTAGTAGTGGATAAAGGAGATGACTATTTTCTGCATTATTTGCTTTCCAGGAGGTTGAGACCGGCCATGTGCTGCTCCAAGGATTTGACACCGAAGCCGTTGCTGTTCTTGCTGTTGAGAGCTCCCTCCTCTTTGACAGGTGTGGATGCATCTTGCCTCTCTCGCCAGTCCTGCGGGGAACCCAGGCTACTCCTCTCTGACTTGTACTGCAAGTGGACACAATATTTAAAAGGAAAGAAACAAAATATGAAAATAAAGAGCTTAAAGATGTTTCGAAAGATTTGACTTCTGTGACATTTATTTCTCTCTTTCCACATAGCTTGTCAAACTAACTCTAGTGCTAGTCATTCACTCATTGGGTCCTGTTCAGTGGCTTCACCTTTCTGTTGAGCTTGTTACAGAATGGGAGGAGGGAGAGAACCACAGTCAAGATGTTTCTTGTTGTCTGAATGGATGAGTCCACCTAAGAGACAAAAAAATATATATTACAAAACTAGTTTAAGAGCTGTAGCATGGATACAAATGCACATAAACACACCAACCAGGCAGCCTAGCAACCACACATGCACATAACCCACTGCATTTAGTATATGACTTAACATTTCCTGATCAGTGCTCTTTTCTGTCAGCCCGGCAGACACACAACCTCCAATTAGTGATGAATGATAAAGCGAACATCAGGATGGAGACGGAGAGATGGGAGCCAATACATATCAAAGAGATGCTCATTAATCGGCAGGACACACTATTCTTCATCCCGTCCTTTTGATTCCAACCTTCCCCTTTATTACAAGGTGACCTAAGGCAGCTCATCCATGCCCAAGATGCTCATTAATTCCTCGCAGACATTCATTAATCTAGCGCCTTGTGTTCGATAATGGCGTTACTCGCAGATCACTCAAAGATTACGCCATAGCCAGCAATAAGGTTACGCGGTTAGTCATGCTCTATTATGTGCTCGGTGCTTCATTGATGCCTGTCTATTGTTGGGTATGCAGTTTTGATGCTGTCAAAGATAATTATCCCTTTAAGAATAAAATTACATAAAGTCTGTTCTGTACCCTGTGTGTGATGTCACTACTTTAATGTCTAAGATAAGATAAGATGACCCTTTATTAGTCCCTCAAAGGGGAAATTGCAGAAATCTACAATAAAAAAACGGACTCAGGGCAAAAACAAGTTATCAATTGACTTTTGTGTTTGTTTGTTTGTTTATGTGTAGTTTTTTTTTTTATTATAAAAAAGATAGAGACACACAAGCGTAATATGGGTACCTTCTGGAAGGTGGCAGTCTTGCCCTGTACAGGAGTCTTGGACCCCATCTGCAGCTGTTGGCATAATGCCACCAGTTTCTCCATCTCTGTCATCACCACAGACTTTTCCTCATCAACCAGCTGGAACAGAGAGGAAGACAGAGAGGGAGAGGTGTCTTTCAGGACAGCAGAGATGGTTTATGATGGTATTATCCAGGGAGACTGGGTTAATATGCGCAGACATTGACAGATTTACTGGATGTTCTTGGTCAAACACAAATCAAGTATCACAAAAATGAAAAATGAGGATGAAATCAATTCAAATGTAATGTTGCTTGATGTAATCCCTCAGCAACAGCCAGGTCATGATCTAAGTCTGTTATCCAGCTGAGTTAATCCCTACATCTCAGTCACGGGGGCCATCAATCTACTCCTGTTACATGCCACCATCGACCTAAAAACACAAGCCCTTTTATTCAGCGTAGCACTATGCATGACTGACAAAAGTACACAAAACCTCTTGAACCTCTATTAAAAATACTTAAGCTGATTAGCATAAACAGCCTCACAATTTCAATAAAAGTGTGTTTGGTGCCAAAGAACTATGGGAGTGGTGGCGGAGACAGAGGGACTCCATTAACACCAGTTTGTTTGATGTAATTAATCAGAAAGCGTGAGGCAAGTTGAAGAGCTGGGCCTCATGAATGGGAATTAGTCCCGGGCAGTCGCAGTCAACTCCCCCACCCTCAGCCCCTCCACACATGCATATGTGCGCCAATATACACACCTACAGACGCAGGGGTGACAAATGGCAGTCGTTAATGGCTGTCAAAAAGAGCCATTTAATTAAACTTGGGAGGACCTGGGGAAGAAGTTGGTGGAGGGCAAGTGGAACGAAGGCACAGAGGCTGCGTTTGTTTGTTGGATCTCAACATAGAGGGGAAAAAAAGAACGAAAAAAAGAGGACAGTGAAAGTGTGTGACAGCATTAATTTCCTGCTCTCGCTGTGTGATTTATAAGGCGGACCTGGCACCGTGGCATGCCAGAATGGGTGATATGGGTGTGTATGTGTGTGAGAGGCGTAACGTGGGTGGGGGCACAGGTGCCAGTGTGTTTGTGTGTGTGTGTGTCTGCATACAGAGGAGATGGAGAAGTTTTATTTTCTTTTATGCTTTATTTTTTCTTTTTTTCTTCTATACTGATTCTATAGCTCCATATCACTATACTGTAATAAGATAAACAGACATACAAATAAATATACATTTCTTTTGTTTCATTGTATTGCTACTTATACAAAAAGTCTTCTGTCTTTTCTGTAATACACATTAGATTTCTTTCTCTGTAGTGCTTAATGGGGAAAAATATTTGGAAACGGTAACATGTGAGCGCATTGTGATTTGGTATTCAGCCACAAACTGTGTGTTTAGGAGAGAGAGGGAGATTTATTTCATTAGTATATACCTGAGTGGAAAAAGTGCGGAGAGATGAGCACAGCTGGAGGCCCTCTTCAGAAAAAACCTTAAGAGTGAGTCAGAAAAAAAAGACCATAGTCAAAACAAAATACAAGCAAAACTGTCAGGCACTATCAGCACAGTCCGTAAATATAACGAAAAACTTTTTTTTTTTCTTCAGCTCCTCTTATCAGTATGCCTTCCCGTCTCTCTCCCTATCGTTCCTCTTCCTCTCTTATCTTCCCCAAATGGAATATATCCTGGCTGACATTTTGGGCCCTGATTCTACAAATTACTGAACATTATTGGCAATGATCCCAATTCAATAGGATACACTCCTCCATGCAAACCTTGTTTGTTATCACCTCATGGGTACGATGTGGCCAGGAACACACAGCACTATATTTCAATCACAATGATAAGTCCTAGTCACGTCCTATCAGATCTGAGAGAAGGAAGTGAATGAAGGGATGCTGGCGTTTACTAACCTATTGATCTGCCGGCCCCAGTATGTCTTTGGTTTAATGAAACAACAGATGCATTCATTTGCCACTTCGATAAAACGGGAGGAAAACAGAACAGAAGGTGGAGCGAATGAAAGATTAGCAGATACGGACGCGCATACCTCAGCTTGATGAAAAAGATCTAGTGTTGTTTTCAGCAGCCCCTCCCCTCTGAGGAATCAATACAAGAAACAGAAAATGGATGAGAAAGATGGATGAGGACAAAACACATCCACGGGAATCAGAAATCACTGTAAATCAGATGAATCGCAACCGTTTTATTGTCAGAATGAGTCACAGCCATGTCAACTTCGTCAGTGCCTTGAACTACGCCTGGTAAATATCGATAGCTGGGGGCCTCTCATTAACACTAAGCCTCTAAAGAGATCCATGTGGATGCTTAAGAGGCTTTGCAATGCTGAGCTCTGAAAGGAATGTAACAGTTCAGCAGGCTGCAGATTTAAAATCGGAGCATGTGCAGCGTGGGCTACCTGGTGAACAGGTGCATGTTGTAGGCCATGCTGGCCAGGCTCTGGCTCTGTCGAACAATGTCGTGTTCCTGCTCCTCCCATTTCTCCACCTCTGTGTCCATATCTGACGACAGCAGACGGAGCTCCAGACCCAGCTTGGCCATGCTTGTCTGCTCCTGCGCGCACGCGCACACACACACACACACAAACACACACATAAGGGAATATAAGGTAAAGACTGAAATATAATGGATGTCATTTTAGAAATGTAAATTAGCAAACTGAGTTATTTTCATTTGTTAACACACTGAAAAATTCTATAATCAGCAAAACCCTGCTTCCTGTGGTGATACAGCATGTGAAAAACTACCGGCCGGCAAAATTGTAGCCTATTACCATACAGATCCTATCATTTCTTCAAGCGAGTGACACAAAGTTTCCTGGAGATGAATATACTGCTGTCAGAACAAGGTACAAGACGTGACGTGATGTATTGTGCTGAAAGCCAGAGGAGTTTATGGTGTGTGCTACCTCTGCATCCAACTTGACAGCCTTGGCAGTCTTCAAGTTAGTGAGTGAGTGTTTCTTTGGGAAAAGAGAGTGGCATTAATCACGGGATTACAAACCATTGGATCATTAGAATATTTATGAGGATGGATGGAGTGATACTCACCCCGGGTCGAGGAAGTGACAAATAAGATCTTTTGTCTCCTAGGAGTAGAGAGTTATTGTGATTATCTAAAGACAAGGTCAAAAGTAAGAAAAAAAACAAAAACAAAAGAACAACAACAATAATCATCTGTTATTTCTCTTTGAATGACTGTGTGTAGATATTCACACTTTTTCAGATAATAAGGGTGGCAATTATGGTTATTCAATAATTATGGTAATGAAATTGTTTTGCTTTTTTCCTGTCCACCCCAGGCACAGTTTTTTCTTTCATTACAAACAGCATGGTCAATGTAAATTGCTCTGCTGTCATGCACGGGGGAAGATTAGGAGAAAATAATCAAAGCAAATCTCTCCACAGTGTCCACATTCTTACTCATAACACGGCTTCACGGTAAAACAAATGTGTGATGGATGTGATCCTTTCATCTGCTGAGCTGCACTTCAAAATATTTTCTGCGTTTTATGTGAACGTCACATTCTTGAGGGCAACCGCGTCTTGGGAATATGCCAAAACATCTTCCCTGTCTATGAGATTACTCAGATTTACAGTGTGTGAAAGCACAGGGTTGGTAACACTTAAATCCCCTGATGCCAACATGCGTCTGTGTGTACACGGACAAATGTACAGTCCATGCATATACACACAGTGTCCACGTGTATTTTCTTCTTTCTTTCAGTGAAGATACAAGCAGCTGATTTGTAAGAGGGGTCATCCATAATAACTCCAGGTAACTGGTACAATAATGAATAGAGAGAGGGAGTACAGAGGAGGAATGAATGCATGGGTGTTTAATGACACTGACAATGTTTCTTTTACAAAATACTTCCCACAGTCCATGATGAATACTTTTTAAACAATATGCTCAAGCTTGCCTGAACTTTAACCTTCGTTAAGGCTACTGAAGTGTTCACGGTCAAAATGATTCACCAAGGTTTTACCAGTTAATGTGATTCTTTCAGGCTAAAATGCCTTTGACAGCCTGTGTTCGCTTCTGCTTCTCACTCTTTCTGAAAGGCTTTCTGTTCCTCATGTATGTGCCGACTGTCACAACCCACACAAACGCACACGTGTCTCCATTTAATGAAGTAAAACGCACCTCGCCTGCCTTCAAAGAAATCATTGATCTCTCTCAGCAGCAGGGCCATGTCACAGAGCTGCGACTCCCAGGCCTCGCAGAACACCTCCAGGTTCTCCTTGGCGATCTTACTGGATGGGTGGAGGGCCAGGGTCTGGGCTGCCGAGATGATCTGAGCAGAAGTGTTAAAATTGTGACATGAGAAAAGTAATAATATAATAATAAAACGTGGCATAATTCTTGTCCAGAACAGGAGTGAACTTAATCAGATGCCGCTATTGATCTAAAAGTAAACCAAAGGCTCGTACTGCCATTGAAATGTAAAACACAAGCCTGGAAGCTGCCACCCCTTTCAAACTGTACTTATACATACTTATGTATACTTATACAGGAACTGACACTGGGCAATGCCTAAACCTCAGTCATTAATATGTCTAAAAATCTTTTTTTATCATGTTTTCTTGATTTCTCCAATCTGTCTTGGCTGTGGGTAATAACTGGGCTACAGTTCTCTTGAAATAATCTTTAAATCAACACCAACACGGCAAGACAGTAAAACACTAACTTCACTCTCTCTGGGTTCACGTAAAGAGCCTCGACTCTACTGTTACACTCAAATCTGTACCCTTGTCAATCAAAGGCTGGTAGGAAATTGAATTACTCCGAGGCAGGGAACATGATTAAGCAACTTAAATGTTGCAAACAATAATATTATTAGTGCTGTAAATTAATTAAATTTAATAAACTAATACCTATAGGAATAATAATACTTAAATGAAATGCTTGCAATTCCTTGTCCAAAAATGTAATTGGTCCAACTAAATATATATATTTTACCATAGTATATCATATAGCCTAATTACACAGCATACATTGGTAAGTAATTAAAGTAATCAAAACACAATGTGCAGGGTAATTAAAGTTAAAGCTTGTTCACACCAGTTAAGTAAACACAGCAGTAAAATAGGTTTGTGAATAATGATTACTTGCCACACAGAATGCAGACTGCATTAAGAAAAGGTGTGTGTGTGTGTGTGTGTGTGTGTGTGTGTGTGTGTGTGTATTTAGCTCAAATCTATATGGTCAGAAGGATTAAGCATTGGGCCTTTAAGGCTTTATAGTCACCCTTGCGTTTTACAAAATAAAAAGGATTAAGGAGAAGTACAGTTCAGCACATCTCCGATGCACACCTCGTCATGTGTGTAACATTCAATATGTTTGAAACACATATAACAATTCAAGGCAAAATTCATATAATCAAGTCTGGTTTCTGGACTCAATGGAAATATGATTTCAGGCAACTACATTTGACAAATATAATTTAAAAAAACAAACACACACACACACACGCCCCACGCCCATCCCACAGTGTAGTATTTAATAGCCAATTACCCTCTGGGCCACCCCTCGATTACTTGCGTACACACAGAGACATATCACCAGCACCACCACATACTGCAACGTTATTGATTGGTTGACCATTGAACTTAGGAGGGGAGTCATTACTGCAGAGTCATGCAGGGCCTGACATTAGCACCGCAGGACGGGAACATGCTACATCGCTGGATAATTACTGGCGTGGATGGTTTCCAAGAGCAAACATAATTAGATCTGGGAAAGGGGGACTAGGTGGACAGCACAGCTCTCCGCCATCTTGAATGGTTGGCAGGTGCAGGAGGTAGACCGAGGAGACGTTTGCTGCCATTTACACATCGAGTCAATGGGGGTATAATATAAAACTAACAAAATATTTTTTTGAGGGTTAAAGTTACCTGTGGACCAATGACATGGAAGGTCTCCTCAGCGTGTACACACGTAATCTCCAGAGGCTCTGTCCCCGACACGTGGCACAGCAGCCGACACGTCTGAGGTCAAAGACACGGCATGAAAAAATGACTGACTGGAGGTGCTTCTGATGTTTGAAAGTTACACTGCAGGAAATGGATAAATGTTAAGACCTACTGTATATACAACCTTGCTAGCAACTTTATTCTTAGAGGAAAAAACACAATCGTCACAGTGGACACGTTATCATTATTATACAGTGATCTTATCATTGCACATTTTTGGGGGGTTACTTGAATTTAGCTGCTTTGATGATGACTACACAAACACCTGTTGTTTTATACTGTGAGTGGACACGGACAACATCTTTTTGTGTACTTCTTGTACATCTCCCCAACAGAGCACCTTTACTCTTACACAATGTCTCTTTTCAAACTATACTGTAAGTTTTGTTAGGGACGTGAGCAAAGTCATGGCAAAGCCTGCATGGTATTTTTCTGCTCAGTGTTTGCATAACAATACCACAGGTTGAGTTTCATTTTGGTTGAGGATTAGAAGTGTATTTATTCATTAATCTCAAGCTGTATTTGTTTGCTTGCATGAACAAGTGCGTGTGGCATGCCAACGATTTTGTCTAAGAAGGTAGACTGAATGTGTTGACAAATATATGGAAAAATCTAGACTTCACTACAGATTTCTACTGGTGTTGAACACCTCTACTAGCTGGCTCTACCTCCAAACCTCCCCCAGCCTCCCTGCTCCCTTTGCCTCCACCTACCTCCACCAGCTGCTCCTTCTGCTCGGTGAGCTTGCGCGAATACTCCGCCACTGCCTCCAGGTTTCCCTCAGCGCCTGCAGCTTTGAGAGCCCGTAGGGGCAACTGCTCTCCGTGAACTTTGAGCAAGTCTGAGGCACGACCGACTGCCACCTTATGGAGCTGGAGGAGGAATCAAAGATTAAATTGAAGGATAAGAAGAGAAGAAAGATAAGTGAGAGGCAGGCTGGATTTTGTGGAGGCAGAGAAAAAAGAAAAAGAGGACAGGTGACACAGTGACATAGTTGAGTTGACAGGTAAGTTGAAGAGTGATGTGAAAAGGAAAAGTGGGAAACCAGCTGCCGAGGAAAAACATCTAGTGAGAGATACCACCGTCATGTCTGTGTCTCTCTGTAGCTGAGTACATCTATTCAGAGACAGACTGCTGCTCACCTCACGTCTGAGGTCATTGACGCTCTGGCATGTCTTCAGAATGGCCACCTCCATGTCCTCTGTGGCCTCTTTGGCATGGACAGACTGCTGCTCCAGTGAGACAGAGAGAGGAAGAGGAGAATAAAACATGAGACCCAGCGTGGTTTTTACAGGTCCACACACAATCCCACATTGTTAACTGGAAAACTCTGACAATGGACTGGAAAAGACTGCATTGTAAAATGAGCATGGTTTTGACCTTCCAATTACATTTGTGACCCATTGTGTTCTGAATATGCAAAGAAAGTTGGGCAATCAAAGTAAAATGATTTTAACTAATTATTTCATTTAAATATTTCATAACAATTTCTACATTTCAGATTCTCTGGCCCACATATTGTTGGAATACAAACAAATATATATATTCTACTAAGCTGGCCACAACAAGAATGAAGAGCACAAATTGGACTGGGCAGAACACCCAAAGAATATTTGAGTTCTCTTCAACTTCAAAACATTGTACCGTTGTGGTCTTCAATTCTCCAGATGACCTTCAATTGCAAAGCCTAGATGAGGCAGTGCTGTACAATTATGTGACTGCAGTCTCTGTGTGCTCTGAACACTCTGAAAAACATTATCATTGAGCAACATAATGACTTGTGTTTTATATAAGGCAGTTTATAAGTCCATCAGTTCTGAAGGCCAAGGAGACTCTGCTGAATGGCAGCAAGACGCAGAGCACCCTCGTGCCTGAACGAGTCTTGCTGAGGGTGGGTCGTCATGCTCTGTTGTTCCACGAGGTATGTGTGAAAAGAAAGTGAGTAGGCAAAGAGAATGACTGAGTGAGCCAGAGAGAAGGACTCTTAATGTGCTTGAATCTGTCTGTATGGATTTCTGTCTGTGTAGCATGCTGTGTGTGTGTGTGTGTGTGTGTGTGTGTGTGTTGAACAGGCACAGTACCCCAACACTTTTGCTTATGATCTTGTTATCATACATTTCTTTTACAAGTGTCTTACAGATGAGGTACTTAATGTTATTCTTCATATAGTAGCACATGTTTTTATGGATATTCCTGTGGGTGCATGTGCGTCCGTGCACGCGGTCATGCCTGTGCCAACATACCGCCTCAACCCAGGCGTGCACCAGCTGCTGAGTGTCCTGGCGCGCCAGCTGGCACAAACCTAGGATGGCCTGCCGCTGCTCGTGGCTGGTGTAGGCTGAATCAGTGAAGTCCTCTGTCCGCTCCACCAGTGCCTCCAGCTGGCTGCCCACGCTCTGGGGTGACAAGGAGTACAGGTTCTCCCGCAGGCACTCCACACTGGACTGAAGGAGAGGGGGAGGGAAGAGAGGAGGAGGAGGGTTGGGAAGGTTTGTTGAGGAGAGTAAGTATAAGGCTGAGGTAGCATCACAAGAGTTTAACTACCCTGTGTCTTGAGGGGAAAACATAATTTACTATTTCATTATCATTATGCACTTGACCTCATCGTTAAATAACAGGGATTGTGGTATATGGGTTTAGCCTTAAAGTCACCTTGGGCCATCAAGGGTGCACAATAAATTCTGGAAACAGCACACAAGCATAAAAGCTAATGGATTTTCCTGTTTTATCCTTCTCTTTTCTTTTTTCATCAAAGATCTGTTTTTTAGAGAAGCAACGGTCTCTGCTTATGTGTCCTAAGATGACAGGTTTACATAAGCTTTTAGTTAAACTCTGCCATTAAGAGCTATGAAGCCATTTATTAAAAGCAATACACATCTCCGGGTCCTTTCATCAAAATACTTTCTTATTTGTCAATGGAAAAACCCCTTCAAAACATTTTTTTCTCTTTCATTTGCCAGTGCACATGGAGGACAGAGGAGATTAGTCATAGGGATGTAGGTTTAATGATGATTCATACACCAAATTGTAAAATAGATAATATAAAATAGACAGGCCTGGTCCTCCATGTTGATTCTGCAAAGATGTTAATGCTGCAAACACAAATCAACACTCATACAGAGCCACAACTAGATTGTAATTTTCAGGAGTTTTGCCTAAAACTCGATTATGTTACTACCAGTTTTCAAAAGGCTGTGCAAACAAATAGCTAAAAATAAAACTCACAACCAAGGGGATCATTGCTTAACTTCATGGGCCAACACCTGTGAGACAAGCAGCCCTAATCTTAAACCTTTACCGTGATATGTATCGACACCTTCAGTCTAATTTCTGATCCTACCTTGAAGTCCTTGATGCCGTTGTAGATGCTGGCAGGAAGGATCTTGTTCTCCCCGCAGCTCCGTGCCTCAGTCACTATCTCGATGACCTGCTCCAGGGCACAGCGCATTCGGTGGAACACGGCGTCTTTGTTGATCCGCGCCGACTCGCAATCTGGGTGTCTCAGGCAAGTCTTTGGAAGGAATGTAATGTGAAATGTCAAAACTAGTGCTCTGCTCAACATCATTTTTCACCAAGATTATTCGCTCTTTTTGTTTTTTTTATGATTATGTGACTTTGAGTTTTGAGTATTACCAGTGATAGCAGCATTTGAGAGACTCTGAAATTAAATAAACTTGAGACGGCCTTAAATCTTTAAGATCGACATAACCCATCACCCTTGCCCAGAGAAGCCAGCTGTTTACCTTGGAGGCTGTGAGGAGCATCATGGTACATTTCTCCAGCACTGCTCTGGCTGCTGCCATCCGTGCTTTCTTCTTCTCATCCTTCAAGTCCTACAGCACAAACACACACACACACATGCACACGCACACACACACACCAGATGGTAATGAGTGGCTTTACTCCAGTTGCTACTTCCAAGAACTCTCGGGGTGTCCTAGAGACATCAAAAGTATGCAACAAATCTCTTTCATGCTGGTACGAAGGAGATTCCTCTCCAACGTTTACATACACATGAAACTTCCTAGGTTAACGGTCATCTGATAAAAAAGGATGCTACCAGAATAGGAAAGAAGAGTGTATATGACCTGCTGCACCCCCCCTCTGTGTACTCCAAACAAAAATGAACAGCTGGAATTAGGTACAGGATTTGGAAAATGCAGCTGAATAAACTCCCCTCCCATCACTTCGTCACAGATTACAAAGACGATGTGATTATCTGTCATTATTTTTGCCTCTTCGCTTGCCAGACTTCCATAGATGAAGATGGTAGATTTTCTAAAGGGCCGTGTGCTTGTGCCTGTGTGTGAATGGGAGTGCATGAGTGGGACTGAATACGAAAAAAAAAAAAGATAAAGGAAACAGGGTGGCAAATGAGAAGAAAGAGCTTTAGCTGCGACGAGAAACGTTGGAGAGAGACATGATGTGTGTGTCAAAACTCAGAAAGAGGGATGGTCGATCTGCTCTCCCTGTCTAGATATCGCAGCCATTGCACTTAACATCAGCTTCTGCAGGCAAAGCGCTTTAGCTGCAGAGGATGAATATATGCATTAAAGTAGGATTAGCAGTCCTTGACAGAACAAAGTCAGAAACCCTAAAGTCGGACTGTTTATCTGAAGCTTTGAGCAAAAGTTTTGTTTTGCACATTTGCTAGGGTACAGCTGGATATACTGCAGTGAGAATGCCTCGCTGAAAGCATAGGTCAGTTCATATCAACACTGAATCTTAATGTAAACAGTGTTTGAGGAGTATGAGTCATAACTGACCTTTATATATATATTGAGACATGGATCAGAAAAAGAAATAGATACAAAAAGAAATAAGAAAACTTTGCAGAAACAAGCGATGCTTGAAGAAGCCTTGCTACTTTATTGTTTGATTTTTTGGAGAAGTGTCAATATTTGATTTGCCAGCACATTCATAATGTAAGTACTGCAGGTTTCCCTGTCTAATTCCACTACCTGATTGTGCATTCAGAATACCACATTCGGAAAATCACTGCTTGTTAGAAGATTACATCTACATGAATAAACAAAATGAGCTCAATGTTGCAGAGAGATACATCACTGCATGTTCATAAACATCACTATGTCCACATGCAGCTTTTTGCCAAGTTAGACCACATTTACATTTCATTTATTGACCGGGATTTATAGTGTGCTGATGATTTTAACATGCTTGAAACAGAAAAGCAGAGAGTTTGTTCCTTCACATGCGACTCACGTTCTGTCTGTCTCCGGTGAGGTGGGCAAACTCCACCATCTCATTGCCAAACTGGCTGAAAATCTGTACAAATTCCTGGAAGGTACTGACTCTTTCCAGATGGTCGAGGGTAACCAGAACCTGAGAGGAGCGGGAAAATCAGAGTAGTGCGGTGAATGGCCACATATGGTTTGTGTTCTTCTACTGCTTCCACACTGTAACAACCCATTTCTGATTTTTAGGGATATCCTCAAGAAGTGCAAAAACAGCTGAGAATAACATATAACATGTTAATATCCCAAGAGTGAATCCTTACCTTACATGAGAAGCAAGAATAAAAGTTATTGGACTAGTGATGTTTGTTACTCCAGAGTTCCCTTTTATAGCATTAATGGCTCGATGGTATTTGATTTTATCAGTGATATCCTGAAATAAAATCAGAAAATTAAGTTGGTCCTAACCTCCACTTAAGTTAATAGTAGTCTAAGTAGCTGCTAATTTAGCTGCTGAAGGTAGGCTAGCTGGCAGCGCTAACGCAGCAGCTTTAGCGCCAGACAAAGAGGAGGACGAGATGTAATTGTGTTTGCCAGTAATGGAGAACAGGGGGCTGTCGACTGTCTGTTCAAACGAGGCTAACCAGTCATGATTAGCCCCCCTGTTTCCGTTCTTGGCTCAGTCTACAGCTGCATCCGTATCACACTGTCTGGCTAAGAGCATAGCCAGGTACGATGAAGAGAGACAGCCTCTTGCTCTGTGTTTTTATGTGGTCGCTAAATGTGCTGCTTCCCTTCAATTACCTCGAGAGCACTCCTTCAGAGAGCCAGAGCTTATCTCTTAGGAAGTAAAGGACTCAGGATGGAGTTTGCTATGGTGTGTGTGTGTGTATTGAAGAGAGTGTATGCATATCCTTGAAGGTTCTGCCATCTTACATTTGAATGTCTCACCTTGTTGCGCGATGTGATTATCTGTTTGATGACGATGCGGTCAGCTAAGACCAGCACTTTAGTGACCGAGGAGAGGAGCAAGCGGGCAGCCTTCACCATCCCTGTCCTATCACTGAACACCGTGACACGGCCGTCTGACTGGGGCGGCAACGCTGATCCCACATCTGTCAGCTGGGCTATGGCATCACCTGCAAGAGAGGAGATAAGGGTGTAGTTTGGTTCAGCACCAAAGCTAGACTGAAAAACTGTACAGACAAATATATTGTCTGATAATAGCTTATTAGATATTTTGTGTTGGAGTGAACAGGTGCAACAATCTGACTTCTGAAATCTATTTCTCTCCTGCAACCGATTTGTATACCTAAACTCTGGGTATACAGAGTATTGATCCCATATCAGTGCTCTTTTTTCCCCAAATTTAAGGACTTCCTCACTGGAACACATGGAACTATTATATTGACCAAGACAGTTTATGAGATTATTATCATTATAATGAATAAACTAAATGTTTTGCCATTTACCATCTGTTAGGTTGTTTGTATATCTGGCCAAGTCTGTGAGCTAGAAACCCAAGATATGATAGAATACCTTTCAAATGATAGATCAGGTGATAAAGTATAAGATACAAGTCATGAGGAACTTATACACTTAAACAGAAATTATATCTATATGTGCATTTAGAAACTTTCATCATCATTACATAGTGTGTCCACTAGAAAGCACTTAAAAGTTTATTTTCCTTTAATGTATTGCTTATGAAAAATGAAAAAGAACTTTTGCAGATGATGATATTCCATCAAGGAAAAGCCGGAGGATGAGGCCTGCCAGAAAGACCTTTAGGCTACTTTGCTTTGCCTGCTGCCACTGAGATTTGGACCTGGATAAGAGACAGAAAACTGACAGATGAATGGTAAATATATAATTTCCTGAATGCCCTCTAAGTTAGTTCCGACAACACTATGGCGCACTGTCACTGCCACACACCTCTGGGCGAACATATCGTCCTGGACAGGATAAAACACAACTATATTCAGCATTGGTACGACAGCTATGCCAGCATGACCAAAACACTGCTGGCATGCTTTCTGGACTATGTGAGCCATTTTTGGGGTAGACAGCTAAGGCCCTCAAATACAAATGGTAACCATGCCTGAGCAAATTCATACATACACCGAGTATGCAAAAGCAAAAATGTGAGTCCCTTTACCACATTCCCTTTTTCTCTCTTTTCAACTCGCTCGTAATAGTCACAAAAAGGGAACAATACAAATTTTAGGCTGAATACCTATCACCCAAATAGGTCCCATCAAGAGGAAAATGTCCAAAAGTAAGAAGGAGAGAAGGAGAGAAATCTCACAGAAAGAGAGTGCACAGAAAGCAGGGGGAAGGGGAAATAGCAAGGTCTCTATCGGGTCATGCAGCTTGGCTGTCTATTTGGTTTGGCTGGTCCTTTAAAAGAAGCAGCACTGACGAACTGATTGCATCCGACAGTCTGCTTTTCAGTGCCAGCTTCGCAAACGAGTTAAAACATCTAGGCCTGGCTCACAAAGAATGGTGCTCAACCCCTGTGACACTACCAGAGTGGGAAGCAAAATAAATCCCAGAATATGGATGGCATGGACTGGAGTATGGATACAATTTAAAATAGAGCTTTCCCACTGGCCCCTTAGTTATTATATGTACTCGAGACCTTTGTATTTTCTGTTCAGTGTGAAAAGCGCTTTTGTTCCTACATGGAAAATCATGTATCAGGTGTAATTAATTCAGCTTTTTTCTGTATGATAAATGTATTATTCATAAGTGAAAACTTGAAAGGCCGGGGCTTGATGTGTTGGTACGGCACTTGCAGGCAGTCAATCTTGGATGACTCAATGGAAGGCAATGTCTGTCTGTCGATGGATTGCGATGAAATTTGGTACAGACATTCTGTTCCCCTCGGGATAAATTGTAATAACTTTCGTGATTCCTTAACTTTTCATCTACTGCCATCATCATTTCAACATTTTGAATTGCCCGATATTTTGGTTTATCATCAGTTGCCAAACAACAGTTGTCAAAACATGATATTCCCAGAAGCCTCAGCTGTACATTGTGTTAAGTGCTAATTAGCAAATGTTAGCATGCTAACAATGCTAAACTAGGACGGTAAACATTATCTTGGCTATACATCGGCATGTTAGCTCAAAGCACCTCTGTGCCTTAGTACAGCCTCACAGAGCTGCTGTAGACTTTAGTCTCTGTATCATTTATATATAATTGATGAGTGTAAACTTTAAAAGGCCAATCCATGGTGTGTTGGTATGGCCCCCAAAGGCTTATTCTTTCTTTTTTACCAGCTTACTGCCGTGCACCTTCAGTCCACAGCCCAGTATTAAAACACTCACATACTGTATGTTATGACTTTATTTTTATCCTACCATCTTATCTTGAATCCTTCTGAGGCCGAGAGAGAAACTGAGACAGAAGCACACAAATATGAGAATGACACAGAGACTGAGTGAAAGAGACAGAGACAGAGATCTAACACAGATTGCCTTCACTGACCTGCCTCATTGGATCTCCCTACCGCTCTGATGATGGGTAGCATCTAATTAAACTAGTGCTTTCAGCCTGCCTTTATTTCATTCATTATAGCACACAAGGCTGAAGCCTGCCTGATTAAACTCTCCCTGCGGCTAGGTATTAGAGAAATGTCAATCCTTCACTAACTAGACCTTCTCTTTCCCGGAGAATTAAAGACTTTGAAAAGTCCATCTTTTTCATCCCTGAAGATGTCTCTATCATTTAAAAGAAATGGTCAGAGATGAGACAAAAAGTTGTTGTTTCTTTTAAACCAGGGGACAGTTGTACAGTGTCTGTCAGGAGAAGTGCGAGGCAAAACTCTGAAAACACCTTCCTAAGAGGAAAGTGAAAACTGAAGTAAATTAGTCGCAGTGGGCAACACATATTCAGACATTTGCACATGCACACACACACAAAAATGCACACGTATACTTAACTTGGCCTTACCTTTGCGCACACAGCCATTCACACGCACATTTTCTCATCAGTCTGTTCTCCTCCTCCCACCAGCGCTCTCTTTGTCTGAGTTTTAGCCGTCCTTACAAATCCTTGCTGCGTGAGGATTAAACGCTTTTCTACACAAGCTGGTCCCCCCCATCATAAACCTTTTGTCACGGTGTTGTGTCTAAATTCTTATCCAATGTGCTATTGTTTCCACTCTGCTCTGTAGAAGGCTAAACGAGGTCCTTGTTTGGCCTGATAAGAACTACGTTTCCAGATATAAAGAAGTGTTTGACCGAGTGAGTGGTGACAACTATCAAAATGAAGACAGCTTAGATAGACAGGAAGACAGTAAAGGGTTTCAGTGTGTATTTTTGGACGTTTTAACTGGAAAATGTTACAAGAAAGTGTAGAAACAGAGAGAAACAAAATTCTGACAAAACCATCACCTCTTCTTTCTCAGGTTCAATAAAAGCTTACAGTCCCGTAAGAGCGATACACACATTCTTGTTTCTTCACACTGGTTGTCACTGTCACCCCCCCCCCGGTACCTCTTTGTCTCTCTGAGTTGTTAAGCCTACTGTTCTACAGTTGATATATCCACACATCCATCCAAACAGATTCTCTTTGCAGGCCAATGGGGCCTCTTGCAGCGCACACTGGGTAAGAGACAGACTACACCAGGTTGCCAGTCTATCACCTAACCTGCATGTTTTAGAACAGGAAGGAAGCTGCAGCAATGCAGACATGGGGAGCAATAAATACATTCTACATACAGGGCTCTACACTGATCTTTCTTCAGTGCATCGACTTTATGAAAAGTTGAACATGTATCAACAAAAGTAATAATAATTTACCAGCACATTGTGCCTAATGTGCTGGTAAATTATTTTTCCATTTTGCACAAATCTATTTTGATGTAAGGGAAATACTAGTGTTAACTAGTAGAGTTTGGTCGTGTTCATTTAACATCTTGTTTACACACTGCAGCTTCCTGCAGGAACGCCATTTGCGCATATAACACTATACTTTGTGTTTAGGCAACATTAAAATGAGTGTTAACACATAATTATTCATAGTTGGGTCGAGCTTTATTTTAACATGTTAATAGAAAATGAGGCATTAACAATGAGGGAGCTTGAAGCTTGACTCATACATATTCATGAGGAGGGTTGGTTCAAAGGTGTCAAACAACAACACAAGGGAGCACGTTGAGCACAAATGAATGATGTGTACAGCTGTGGAGCCCTGACATAGAAAAGGACAGCAAGCAAATTACAAACCCTAGAAGAAATTAGGGGTCCTGACCTCAGGTTGAGAAATATTTCTCAATGTAACACAGGAGCAATCTGAGTCAGTGAATATCGGGAAAACTACAACTTGATACCTTCAATCATCTCTCGCCTGATGCATTAAGTATCAAGGAGCCTTCTATCAATCTAATATGCAGTTATTTCCAAGCCAGGGTAGACACTTCCATTCCCTCCTTCTACACAGCACCCTTGGGTGAAGAAGCACTTTTATTCAGCCTTTACTTCCAGCCTAATAACAACAATGTCTTTAGAACACTCTGGAGGTCTTCTGGTTCAATACCGTTTGACAGCCAGGCAGTCTGGACAAATCGAAATTTGCTAAGATTTGATAACACTGCGAAGCCCGAAGGTGATGCCTGATGCTTTATGAAAGTGTCACAGTTTGTCCAAACAAATAAACACTGATGAGGAGACAATACCTTAAGTCTTATTGGCTGACCGGCTATAAGACCCTCAGTGGCAATGTGTGAACATCATAAAGCCATGGCCATGCTTTGATCCAGTGTCCACTATGAAGAAGCCTTTAGGGTGAAGCAACCTAAGTGCCCTCCCTATCTCCTCCAAAAGAGAAACACGTGAAACAACGTGCTGGAGCAATTCAGTGAAATGCAGAGTACATAAAAAGACCCGGCCACAGGCACCTACCTGCTCTGCGTGCCTCGAAGCAAGCTTGACCCATCTCATCCTTCAGCTCTTGGTTCTCTGTGGCGATGGCCTCCCCGACCGCAACAAAACGTCCCACAGCTACGCTCACTGCCTGACCCACCCTGTGAATGGCTGCCAGGGTGCGCTCTGACTTCTTTGGCTTGTCTTTATGGTTGATCAGAGTGGTGATCTGCAGGAATGTGTGGAGGGAGAGAAAAGGAGAGTTGGGCATTATTAATATGTAGGAAGACACATACATGACACTTATGAAATAAAAACGTAATTTAGGTGAACAATTACAAACTTGCACTCAACTTTCTTTACTCAAAACTATCAAATAACCACTTGATGACTGGATTACCTGCAGGGTTCACTACAAATGTGTTGTTTGTGTTCCAAGGTAATGGTCTATAAATATTCCTAAAGAAAGAAATCTAAAAATTAAGCTCATGACCATATGGTAACATGATGTAGTATATAGGGTTAATCTTTTGATTTGTTTTTCTATTTAATATCATTTACAATAATAAAATAAAAACGGATAAAAGCAGCTCTTCAGATCCTCACATCTGAGAAGCTGAAAACAGAATGTTTATTATTTGTGCTTCATAAATGACAATTAACTGAATGTCAATGCATGCTGTTGAACTATGAATGGACTAATAATCAGTTATTTAATTCTTGCATAGTTGCGTACTTTATAGTTACTTTTCCAATGACTCACCTAAAAGCCTGGGGGAAGATAAATGACTACACAGGTTACATATCACCACTGAATCCATAATCATAACTTTTTGTTCAACAGTGAAAGCATTCTGCGATTATATCCAAACAACATCTTTGATAAAGGAGCATGTCGCATCGAGAGCACGCACTCCCATTTGCTTATCAAGAGGAATGAGTTCCTTGTCTGGACAGCTACAAGTGGAGATAACATTTTGGAAGACGGCACACGGATATCCGTGTCAGAGAGCGAGAACGCATGTCTACAGCACAAACAGGCAGCCAAACCCCCCCCCCCCTACAAGATAAGTTCATAACATTTTTAAAAAGAACTGCAACAAACACAGCAGATGGGATATGCACATACGTCTTCTGTGACATATACAAGACTACTGGGTACACTGAAACACACGCACATAACTCAGGTGGGGCCTCTTAGTGGTAATTGAGGGTAAAAATTATGAATAGGTAGAGCCAATTATCATCAATTATTTATTGATTGCTTCCACTCTCTCCAGCTGTCATTATTGGGTGTGTGTGTGTGTGTGTGTGCGCGAGTCACACCATTTTGGGTCAAGGAGTGGTGGGTGGTGATTTTAATTGGTCCACAGCTGCAGGTGGTCCAAGTGGGGAATCTTCTACAGTAAAGTCTTTGTGGGTTGAAGAACCCACGCTGGTTCTGCTGAGTTTAAACAACCAGCAGCCTGACACAGGAATGTAACACACCAGGCTGCCGCATTGTTTTTCACAAAAGAATCTAAATGAAATCTTTTGAAATGTGTGATGGTATATTTGGCGGAGTATAACACAATTAACCCTCTGATGTCGACTCAATATTATAAATGAGGGCCAGCACTCAAGGATTTTTCGAGTTTAAATAAGGACGGTATATGTCATGGGAAGTTGGCAGGAATGCTATAGACCAGCACCTCCGCGGTCGCAAAACACACGCATGCACCCACACCTGCACATAGAAATTGGCCAGATTGTGCCCAAACATGACATTGAGGTTTTTGTTATCTGGTCCCTTGGCTTGTTTTGTAATCAAACAAAATGCAGTTAACTCGAGATACATTTTCTGTCAATTGACTAATTGATCATTTTAGTTCTACATTCAGCCCAAATGTAAAAAAAAAGAGAATATATTATAATATAATCATAATTTTCATTATCGATCCATCTGTCGATTGTTTTCTCGATAATTCGATTGCTTCATTAAAACATTAGAAAACTGCAAAACATGAAACAATATCCTAGAGCACATGGTGTTGTAATTAAATGTCTCGTTATCTCCTACCAACAACATATTCAATTTAAGACAATTGTGAAATACTGAAAACAGTGGGAAAATTCCCATCACAATGAGTTCAAATGTTGTTATTTGTCTTCATTCGTGCAATTTCCAAAGGCACACCACAAAAGGGAGCCTATAAATCTGCTGCCTCCTGATTTAATGCCACAACTCTAAATTAGCCTGAGTCAGCAAGCCTCTTGAGCTGCTGCCCTGTGAGACATGACCCACATTAAAACTGTACATCACACATCACCCACACTGACAGTTTCATCAAGTATTGCTGAGTTCCAAAGTTCTTTAAAGTGATTTGACAACATGTCTAACAGTGCTTAAGTAGTTCCATGGAAGCCTCCGCGCTCATTAGTAGGTCTTATCTCTACTGTATAAGTTTAAATACTGTAGTGTAGAAGTTTCATTGGTAGTTTGGTTCAATCACAAAACACATTCACTTTCATAATGTTACTCACCAAGGATTTCTGATTCACATACAAGCCCTTTTGTTACTTTCTAGAATATAATGTAAAGGAAGGGTTCAAGAAATTGAGATGTAAAGGGGGGAAAATGAACAAAATTGCTCAAGAGCACGGGAGGCCACAAAGGTACTCTGAGGCGTATTGAAAGACTGTCGTTGAATCAATGTATGCATAGCGTATGTGAGTATCATTGTGAGCTGAATTGGCTGCTCTGATGAATAGTTGTATCAACGGCACAAGCACAAGGGTGGAATAAACTTACTGTAACCCTGCTGCGCTCTCCCCCTCCACTCTTTCTCCTCTATAACTCCCCCTCTGTCATTACTACACATCCCACATTTCTCTAATATGTTAAAAGTTGTAACTTGGTAATTTTCTGTAGCAAGATCCTGACCCTGCTCATAAAGTACTTGTTTTTGTCCTTCACTCGTCACTTTATGCATCACTCTGTCTTCTTTACCTCCATATTAGAGCTTTCTTTCCTTCCAGTCCAGTGTTTCTCACTGACTCCCCCTCACAGAGGAGGCTACTCCTTAGAAAACACCACTACAGGCTGGCTGGATATTGTGCAGCCTTACAGAGGGAATTAGGGCACAGCGACACATGATTCAGACCTACGTCATGAAACAGACTGTTGTTCAATGTCAGGTGGCATTCATGTTATACAACAGACCCAATTAACGTCTCATGTGAACTAAAGTTTATGTTCTTGATTACTGAAAGCGAAAGTGTGTGTGCACAGTATTGCGCGTTTGTCTTTGTTATGTCTGCAGGGTGCATGCATGTCTGAGTGTAGGAAAAGGCATGGTTGTTGATCCCAGAGTACTGACACTCATGAACACGCAGGCTGGCAATGATTCAGAAACCAGTGTTTAAGTGGGGTGAAAGCATGTGAGAAGAACATGTAAGTGAGCCTGTTTGTAGGCATACAAACACCAGAACCTGAGGCTCATGGAGAGGGGAGAGGAAGAGACAGTGACAGAAAGAGAAATGAAAGAGGGTCAAAAGTGACAACAAGGGAAAACCTTATAACAGATCTTCCTGTGTGAAAAAGCTTTTTCCACCCTGCAGCAGATGAGCGGAGAGTGGTCTCACTTTAACACGTTTAACACAGTGTGTCTGTGAAAGACAAACAGAGTGAAAAAGTCTGTGTGATTTACAAAGAGAGACGGAGAGGGAGCTGAGAATAACCACTGCCTGGGATTTCCTTCATTAGAGATTACTAGGTGGGTACATTTACTGGGCTGTGCAAACAGGAACAGAGCAGGGTGGAGGGAACATAATATTTATACAGTGCCATCGCAGAAGTGAGGCCATTGTGCGTGTGTTTCAAAGGAAACTGTGTCAGTGAAAAGTGCACATTAGTTAGTGAAACTGAAGAATTGGTGAAGTTAAAATTTTCAGTTCTGGAAAACAGTATTTCTTAATTAGTGCTGGGTATGGAGTGAAATTCTGATACCACAGCGAATATGGCTGCATTTCCTTTCCCCCTCACAAAAGAAGCCAAATTTGTTGAAAAATCTAAATGGTTAAATCTTTACTGACATCAGTAAATTTCTGATCAGTGAATAAATAAACACGACTACAAATATGACAGTGAGTGCCAACTTTCAGTACTTCGCAGATTTTGATACTCTATGGACACACTTCGGTCGATCCTAGAAAAGGGTTGAGGTTCGATACCCAGCTTAATTTCTTATAGACAGCTGCTTAATAATTTAAGGTTAGGAGTGTACTGTACATTTCTACTCAGTTCATTCTTCATATCTCTTGACACACACACACACACACACACACACACACACACACACACACACACACACACACACACACACACACACACACACACACACATCCTTGTCTTTGTTACATTGTAGGGCCACCTGACCAGACCATGCTTTCTGGGAACCACCCTTTCTAGTGGTT